>SJYC01063548.1:0-14166 GCA_006408675.1 Madoqua kirkii
TAAGATTATGAAAGTTTCTTCAAACTTCCAGAATGTATTTGTTACATTTTCTGTATTTTGAAAATACTAATTTAGAGTTTTATCTTTTAATATGCAAATAAACATACTCTTGGTCAAATTACACACTATATAAATATACTTTATATACAGAACATCTTAAAACATATGTTTTAATTTTAAATTTTATGCTGAAGTAAGAAAATTCCAAAAATGCATTCCTTAAAGTTTCTTAAATATTTTCATTTTTTTCCACAGAGCCTATATCACACCTAGATTTTTAAAATAATAATAATAAACCTTCAAGCTAGAATTCATGGCCATTTATGTCATGCTAGAAAGGCGAGTGAACTCCAGATTGGAACCATGGAGATTTCTCCCCACTACGAAATGGCCAGTATATAAAGTCTGCTCTTATGTTTTTTTATGATGCTATTTGACCCCTGCATGGATACTTTCATTATTTGACAATAACATTCCATTTGCAAAACTGTACCCAGCCACTTGAAAGTGCTGGGCATGCAGGGACATCTTTGGTATTTTGTGTTGGTTTTACAGAGGGCCTGGTAGTGACTGGACTGGTACCTTCCATTTTTCCCTTGTAACAGTTGGGTTACTGATCTCACAAATCATATTTTAGTTGGAAATGAAAGGTGCACCGCTGCCAGCATTTTGTTAGAAATAATGACACACTTTACTACCTGTAAGTGCTGACCGAGTGCTTCTGCCTTTTCTTCCCAAGGTGACTGTAACACAGATTGATGAAAGATTCTGCAGGACGACAAAGGTTAAAGATGCAGACCCGGAGCGAGAAGCCGGTCCTGACACTGATGGAGTGGAGTGCAATGAGAAGGCCCACATTATTGTCCTATCCACTGATAACCAATGTAATATGAAAACTGACTACAGAAGAAAGGAACAAATTAAATCCATTAATCAAGCATATCTCTACTAAACAGTTGTTCTAAAAAGATGAACAAATGAAAAATTTACTGTTTGTTTTCATGCTTGCAAGGATTGAGGAAGAAAATTAATTATAAAGTACTGGCCACGCTATTAGTTAAGTTTTTCTTGAGGAAACATTTATTGCTTTGTCAAAGGACAAATGAACCTCATTAGGGAGATTAGTTTCAGTTGGTAGTTTTGCATTAGGACAAACTAATAATATATACTTCAAAAGATACCATAAGTGAAATTATGAAAATGGAAAATCCATTTTTTTTAACTGCTTAATTTATGAACTGTTTGAAAATGACCACTCTATTACCTATCACAGAACTAGAAGGAAATCAGACATAGCGGGTGAAAAGTTGGTTTACGGACTTCCTCTTAATAAAGTTGCACCTTGAACGTTCACAACACCACTACTTGAATACATAAGTCCCCAATATTGAACTGGTACCGTAAAATGAGAATACAACTTTGTACAGTTCGTCTCGAGGTACGGTTTTCGTTAAAAACTATTCGAGAAAACTTTAGGAAAAGAAAAGTTTTACAAAATTCACGGGACTTGTTTATTGTTCGACCGCGGACCATAAAACTTAAAGGGGAAGTTAGACGTGTCACGCCCGGTCCTTTTTCTTTTAGGACGAACCGATAGAATCCTGTCTGGCCAGTGGACTGAGGCTCCTGGGTCAGCCACAGTGTTGTGGTTCAGTTTCAGTGTTCATTTAATCCCTGGCCTTTCTTGTCCAGGCTGCTAACAAGGGGGCCAATTACTGCACTGTGTGAAGGGGGTGCTCGACTGCAGACACCTGTCTTCCAAAACCTAGAGTGAAAATAGATTCATTCCATCGATTGTATAAATCAGCTGTGAAATAATAATGACTTTCTTGGCTTCAACTGACCTGGGCAGGATTCAGACAGCTGACCCAGAAAGGAAAGCTGCATATATCCCATTACTGATCCTGTGAGGCATTGAAGACATTACCATCGGATTCTGACTTGCTTTTATTTACAGTTTTGCTTTTGTTTATAGGAATGCAAGCCAAATTGACATTTCCTTACTGTTTTTGTTTTTGTTTGGTTTGTTGGTTTAGCTTCTCTAATTTAACAGTAGCTTAGGGGCTTGGCTGCTGAATGAAATAGGTCAAAATGACATCCAAGTTCACGGCTTCAACCTCAAAGCTCTGTTATTGAGGGATGATAGAGGTTAAGGTTTAAAATAGTTTTCTTAATATAAAAGTAAAGGTTTTCCTTTGTACAGATTATCTCATGATATCAAAAAAAGTTTCAGCATTTATTTTAAAGATCATGTGAATCTTAACAGTAATTCCCACTGCCTACCCTGTTAGCTTGTGGTGAGTAAGGAGCTTTCAGAATTAAATAATGGTTTTCTTTTTTCCATAAAGAAAAAATCCACATTGAACGGAGGATCTAGGTTGTATAGACCTTGAAGTTTACACAACACAGGAACACTTTGGTCTTCCCAGGTTGTGGTAGTGGTAAAGAATTTACCTGCCAATGCAGGAGACACAAGAGATACAGCTTCAGTCTCTGGGTCAGGAAGATCCTGGAGAGGAGGACATGGCAATCCCCTTCAGTATTCTTGACTGGAAAATTCCATAGACAGAGGAGCTTGGCAGTTGTCAGTCCATGGGGTCACAGAGTTGGACATGACTGAAGCGACTTAGCAGGCACACATGAGAACATTTACAGAAAAACAGTATAAATATGCAAATACAAAACCAAATGTATTTGGCTTTACCAGAAGCAAACTCTAGGAAGAGAACATGGATGCAGTTGACTCACATGGGAAGTGATCTCACAAGCCTAGTTAGGAAGTGAGGCAATGATATGGAGAAAACCAATACAAGGACATAAAAAATGCAGTCACCACTTTCAGCAATTTGTTCAGCCCTTTGAGAGACATTTTAGACCACACCTCAGAATGTCAGGCTGAAGGGCAGCTGAACTGGAACTATACCACTCCAACACCGCACTGCCTGAGGGTTGTTCCTGAGGTAACCCCTGGACATTTCTGCCCTTCTCAATGCTTGTGCACACCCATGTGCTGTGTATACTCTTACAGCTAGAGAAAGTCCTAAGGAGGGGAAGGGCAACCAGAGAAGAGCACAGAACCCTCTAGCAGAACCCAGCTCAGTTGCTGAGTAAGCTTGGGGCAGAAAGTACCAAAAATGTGCTGACAACTTCTTCTACATTAGGGATGAAAGTAGATATTCAAATAAAAGGTAAACATCAGAAAATTACAAATTAGGGTGACAATTGTGGTCATTTCAGAGCTATCAACAAGTAAATAAATATGACAGATGGGAACTCAAGTAAACTTGTACTAAGCTATCATATTGCTGCAACAAAATAAGAATCTATTGTAATAAAATCACATGAACACATTGCTAGGACCTTTCCCAGCACCTCAAAAATAGAGCATGAGTGAGGACCCTTGAAACTTGAACTTTAATTTATTTTTATTATAAATTACCTATGGCTACTATTATTGAATTTTTCTTATATTTTTCATATGTGAAGTTCAGAAATTAAGTTGGGCATAATCTATCAAAGTATTTCTGAATAACAACAAAGCCAATAAAAATTAGTAAAATAATTCAAAGTATATATTTTAAGACATGAAAATATTTGTGACAATAAAATATGATGCATGTGTAAAAAGTATTCAACATAAGATATTCACTAATAAAAGATAGTCTTATTGTCTTCTTGAAAACTATAAGTATGTGGCAAAAACTTCTTTAAACTCAACTATCATTTAACCAACAACTACCAGATACTGTAACACTTCATGAATTGCCTAAAGGTAAGCAAGTATAGGAAGATAAACTTTTTTTCTCATAAGAATCAATAATCAAGGAAAAGAAGAAATACATTTTTTATGGATAATTACAGCTACAAATATAACAAGTAAGTGCAACAAAATATTGTCAAATAGTACTATTTCTCTCAAATAATATTCTCTGAGTAAGTAATTCTCGTGTCCACAAAAAATAATTTCCTTAATTAAATAATTTTGAGAATTGATAATTAGCATATTTCCCTCTTAAAGACATCCACATTATTATAAAAAAGCCTCTAGAGGCCTTATGAGAAGAAAAGCCTATTAAAGTATGTTTACCCCAACATTTTAAAAACCAATTCGTACAGAGAAAAATTCTTTCACAAGATCAAAATTTAGGGAGCCATAAAGTCATACAAGTTGCATTAGAAAATTAATTTGCACTGAAAAAGGAGAACAAGCATAATAAAGACAGTATAATTTGAAGTGGGAACTATAAGATGGGGGAAATTTGTACATAAAGGAATGTCAATGGAGACCACTATAGGTACAGGAAGCATCAGGTTAGAAAAGGCAAGTCATATTAGAATATAGCAAGATGAAAGTAGATATGCATGTGGGAGGCTTTTCCAGCAAAGGTAAATTCTCATCGAGGTTGGGCAGTGCTTCTGAAATTTTAGTTTGAGGTCAGAGGCTAAGATAACTGGACTTTGTTCTGGAGGACATGTGCAGACACTAAAACTTTTTGAGTAGAACTATGTTATCAAAGCAGCAACTCAAAATCAGGGTGGAAAGATAAAAGTAGGAAGCAAGTTACATACCCCATACTCAAGAGAGTATTTACAGTATGTCTTGAAAAATATGAGCAAGTACACGCTCCAACCAGAGTCCCTGCCTGCCTCTTTACTTAAAGCCACAGTTCACAGCTTGGTACTTAAGGTCTTTACCTTAGGCCTTCCCAGGTGGTGCTAGTGGTAAAGAACCTGCTTGTCCATGCAGGAGACAAAATAGATGTAGGTCAACCCCTGGGACATGAAGATTCCCCAAAGAAGGGCATGGCAACCCACCCGTCTTCTTGCCTAGAGAATCCCATGGAAAGAGGAGTCTATTGATGAGCCATGCCATGTAGGGCCACCCAAGATGCACAGGTCATTGTGGAGAGTTTTGACAAAATGCGGTCCACTGGAGAAGGGAATGGCAAAACATTTCAGTATTCTTGCCCTGGGAACCCCATGAATAGTATGAAAAGGCAAAATGGTATGACCATGAGAGATGAATTCCCCAGGTCAGCAAGTGCCCATGATACTACTGGAGAAGAATGAAGAAGTAACTCCAGAAAGAATGAAGATATGGAGCCAAAGCAAAAACAATGCCTAGTTGTTGATATGACTGATGATTGAAGTAAAGTCCTGTGTTATAAAGAACAATATTGGAAGGAACCTGGAATGACTGGTATGTGAATCAAGGTAAATTGGAAATGGTCAAACAGGAGTTGCCAAGAGTGAACATTGACATTTTAGGAATCAGTGAACTAAAATGGACCAGAATGAGTGAATTTAATTCAGATTAATAGTCATCAATAGATGACTATTATATGTACTGCTAAGGGCAAGCATCCCTCAGAAGAAACAGAGTAGCTCTCATAGACAGTGAAATAATCCAAAATGCGTACTTGGGTGCAATATCAAAAACAGCAAAATGATCTCTGTCCATTTCCAAGACAAACCATTCAGTATCACAATAATCCATGTCTATGCTCCAAACACTAATGTCAAAGAAGCTGAAGTTAAATGGTTCTACAATGACTTACAAAAACTTCTAGAACAAACATCCAAAAAAGATGTCTTTTTCATCAAAAGAGACTGGAATGCAAAAGCAGGACATCAAGAGATACCTAGATTAACAGGAAAGTTTGGTCTTTGAATACAAAATGAAGCAGGTAAAAAGCTAACAGAGCTATCAAGGGAATGCACTAGTCATAGCAAACACTCACTTCCAACAAGGCAAGAGACAGCTCTACACACTGACATTGCCAGATGGCTGATAACAAAATCAAACTGATTATATTCTTTGTAGCTGAAGATAGAGAAGTTCTATACAGTCAACCAAAGCAAGACGGGGAGCTGACTGTGGCTCAGATCATGAACTCCTTACTGCCAAACATAGACTTAAATTGAAGAAAGGGAAAACCACTAAACCATTCAGGTACGACTTAAATCAAATCCCTTAAGATTATACAGTAGAATGACAAACAGATTCAAGTGATTAGATTGGATAGAGTGCATGAAGAGCTGTGGATGAAGGTTCATGACATTGTACAGGGGACAGTGATCAACACTATCACCAAAAAAATAAAAAGGCAAAATGGCTGTCTGAAGAGGCCTTAAAAATAGCTGAGATAAGAAGAGAAGCCAAAGGCAAAGGAGAAAAGAAAAGATACATCCACCTGAATGCAGAGTTCCAAAGAACAGCAAGGAGAGATAAGAAAGCTTTCCCCAGTGATCAATGTAAAGAAATAGAGGAAAACAATAGAATGGGAAAGACAAGAGATCTATTCAGGAAAATTAGAGATACCAAGGGAACATTTCATGCAAAAAGGGGCACAATAAAGGACAGAAAATGTATGGACCTAACAGAAGCAGAAGATATTAAGAAAAGGTGGCAAGAATATACAGACAAACTATACAAAAAAAGATCTTAATGACCCAAATAACCATGATGGTGTGATCACTCACCTACAGCAAAACATCTGGAATGTGAAGTCAAGTGGGCCTTAGGAATCATCACTATGAACAAAGCTAGTGGAGGTGATAGAATTCCAGTTGAGCTACTTCAAATCCTAAAAGATGATACTGTGAAAGTGCTGCACTCAGTATGCCAGCAAATTTGGAAAACTCAGCAGTGGCCACAGGACTAGAAAAGGTCAGTTTTCATTCCAGTCCCAAAGAAAGGCAATGCCAAAGAATGTTCAAGTACTGCACAATTGCACTCATCTCACTCTAGCAAAGTAATATTTAAAATTCTCCAAGCAAGGCTTCAATAGTATATGAACTGAGACCTTCCAGATGTACAAGCTGGATTTAGAAAAGGCAGAGGAACCAGAGATCAAATTGCCAACATCTGCTGGATCATAGAAAAAGCAAGAAAGTTCCAAGAAAACATCTACTTTGGCTTCATTGACTATGCCAAAGCCTTTGACTGCATTGATCACAACAAACTGTGGGAATTCCTTCAAGAAATGAGAATACCAGATCACCTTACCTGCTTCCTAAGGAATTTGTATGCAGAACAATAGGCAAGAGTTAGAACCAGACATGAAACAGCAGCCTGGTTCCAAATAGGGAAAGGAGTACATCAAGGCTGTATTTTTGTCACCCTGCTAATTGAATTTATATGCAAAGTACATCATATGAAGTGCTGGATTAGATGAAGCATAAGCTGGAATCAAGGTTGCTGGGAGAAACATATGCAGATATGCAGATGACACCACCCTTAGGGCAGAAAGCAAAGAGGAACTGAAGAGCCTCTTGATAAAAGTGAAAGAGGAAAGTGAAAAAGCTGACTTAAAACTCAACATTAAAAAAACTAAGATCGTGCCCTGCAGTCCCATCACTTCATGGCAAATATATGGGGAAACAATGGAAACAGTGAAAGATTTTATTTTGAGGGAGCTCAAAAATCACCCCAGATGTTACTGCAGCCATGAAATAAAAAGACTCTTGCTTCTTGGAAGAAAAGCTATGACCAACCTGGACAGAATATTAAAAAGCAAAGATATTACTTTGCCAATAAAAGTCTATCTAGAGAAAGCTACGGTTTTTCCAATAGTCGTATACAGATGGGAGACTATAAACAAAGCTGAGCACAAAAGAATTGATGCTTTTTTACTGTGGTGTTAGAGAAGTCTCTTGAGAGCCCCTCGGACTTTAAGGAGATCAAACCAGTCAATCCTAAAAGCCAATCAGTCCTGAATATTCATTGGAAGGACTGACGCTAAAGCTCCAGTACTTAGACCACCTGGTGTAAAGAACTGACTCACTAGAAAAGACTCTGATATTGGGAAAGATGGAAGGCAGGAGAAGAAGGTGACAACAGTAGACTAGGTGGTTGGATGGCATCACCAACTCGATGAACATGAGTTTGACCAATGTCCACCAGTTAGTGATGGACAGGGAAGCCTGGTTTGCTGCAGTCCATGGGGTCGCAAAGAGTCGGACACAACTGAGTGACTGAATTGACTAATCTACTCCTCCCAGTCGGATCTTACATGTTCCCTTTCTTACTATCTAATGACAATGGTGAAAGAGGAGAGTGAAAAAACTGACTTAAAACTCAGCATTCAAAAAACTAATATCATGGTATCTGGTCCCATCATTTCATGGCAAACAGATGGGGAAAAAATGGAAACAGTGACAACCTTGTTTTCTTGCACTTCAAAATCATGACTTGCAGATCATGACTTAAGTCATGAAATTAAAATATGCTTGCTAATTGGAAGAAAAGCTATAATAAAACTAGATAGTGCATTAAAAAGCAGAGCCATCACTTCACTTTGTCAACAAATGTCCATATAGTCAAAGTTATGGGGTTTTTTTTGTAGTCTTGTATGGATGTGAGAATTGGACCATAAAGAAAGCCGAATGCAGAGTAATTGATGCCTTCACACTGTGGTGCTGGAGAAGACCCCTGAGAGTCCTTTGGACAGCAAGGAGATCAAACCAGTCAACCTAAAGGAAATCAGCTCTGCATATGCATTGGAAGGACTGATGCTCAAGTTCCAATAATTTGCCCACCTGATGGGAAGTGCCAACTCATTCTAAAAGACCCTAATGTTGGGAAAGATTGAAGGCAGAAGAAGAAAGGGCGACAGAGGATGAGATGATTGGAAGGCATCATCAACTCAGTGGACATGAGTTTGAGCTAACTATGGGAGATGGTGAAGAATAGGGAAGCCTGACATGCTGCAGTCCATGCGGTTTCAAATAGTCAGACCTGACTGAGTGAATGAACAACAATACCCCAACCTAGCTGAACTATTTGCTCTTTAAGTAGTTGGGTCTACACATCAGAAAGAAAACTGGGCATAGACATGTGATATGGAAATAATCCATAATAAATGTAAATCAGTTATGTTAAATAACTCTCCCCCCAAAATTACCCACAAACACAAGTATTACTTTGATTCTTAGTCATATCCAATCATTGTTATTTTAATAGACTGTTTCAGGTCCTATCTCAGTGATTAGCCTCATGAATTTGACTTGCCATATAACCGTTAGCTGTGTTTCTCTGAAAAGTATTTACCTCGTCAATAACATATTTCTCATTTCTTAAAAAAAGGGTTATGACAGAACTTAGCTCTTGGATTTCCATAAACTTTAACATGCTTAGTGTCAACTTTAGCATATTCTAAGCATCCAATGGTATTATTATAACATTAATAAGTATGACTTAAGCACCACTACTTTATACACAAATTCCTCACAGAGGTATTATGAATCTCAGATGATTTACTCTATGTGGAAGTGTTGTTTACATTGTTAAGGAGCTAATTACATAGAAAATATTAAGTCCTATTAGAGAAGTTTTTACTTCCATTTATAGTACTTCATGAATCAAATTATTTCCTATTCTACCCTTATCAGTCAGTATTGTTTGGCATGGAAATCAGATTTCCAACTCTAGGTTTTGCTGAAGGATTCTTCTTTAATGGAAGGATTTTGGAGTAACTCTAAGTTGAAGAAAAATCTGCAGAAACAACAGCTCCTCTGATGGATAGTAAGAAACAGATTTTTAATCCAGCAAAAATTCTCATCATCTTTTTCATCTCATCTCTACTTTTTCTACTCCTCTCTACTCTACTTCTTACTGTGGGTCAACTTTATTCTTTAAGATTTTTCCTTTAGAGACATGAGAGCCAGTAGCTATGAGAATAACTGTTCATAACTTCAGAACTCAAGAGAAAGAAATTTCCCTGCAAACTACACTTAGAAAACTCAATTTTAATGGTATTTTATATCACATTCCTATTCTTCTGGTCCATTTACTCAGGAAATATTATATAAAAACTTATGCTCCAGGTCATGATCTCAACCTAGGTATATAGGAGTGAACAAGATGAACTCTCTCTTTGTATATTTTAAATTACAATGGGAGAGCTAAAGAACCAGCATGAAAAAGAAAATTAATAAAACAAATTTAGGTAGAAGTGAAGTACTTAGTAGAGAAAAGATGTATTTAAATAGTAAAGAGAATGGGAGTATTGTGATAGGTCAATCGAGTCAGAATTTCTTTAAGAGAATGGGTTGGGAAAATAAAGTTGGAAAGAGGAAGAAAGAATTCTCTCAAAGAAAAAGGCTGCAGTTATCTCTCGTTATTCCTAAAGACATGATACTAAACAAAACCAAGATATCCATTAAATCCTCTTCTATTTTTTGTTACTTAGGGTGATTTTAAACTTTGGAAAATAGGTGATAAGTACCAAGGGTCACATAGATGGCCTTCTAGCCATCTATGTGGCTACAGATTACATTTAGCTACAGATTACATTTACTGAAGATGTTGCTTAAGCATTTGGTCACTTAAGTCATTTATGGAACCATCGTAAATCTGCCAAATATTTTATTCAGGATTAACAAAATTATTAAGCAATAATCTTGAGAAATCATTGAAAATTGTGAAAAAAGTGTTTGTTGTTGTTTAGTCATTAAGTCGTGTCTAATAGACCCCATGGACTCTAGCCCTCCAGGCTCCTCTGTCCATGGGATTTCTCAGGCAGGAATACTGGAGGGAGTTGTCATTTCCTTCTCCAAGAGATCTTTCTGACCAAGGGATCAAACCCACATCTCTTGCATTGGTAGGTGGATTCTTTACCACTGAGTCATGAGGGAAGTCCACAAAAAATGTACTACCTAAAATTACTGTATGATGATATGTATGTTGAACTTCATCTATTGTACAACTAAAAGTTTAAAAGCACAAATCAAGATCACAATGAGGTACTATTTCACACCAGTCAGAATGGCTGCGATCCAAAAGTCCACAAACAATAAATGCTGGAGAGGGTCTGGAGGAAAGAGAACCCTCTTATTGGTGTGAATGCAAACTAGGACAGCCACTATGGAGAACAGTGTGGAGATTCCTTTAAAAACTACAAATAGAACTGCCTTATGACCCAGCAATCCCACTGCTGGGCATACACACCGAGGAAACCAGAATTGAAAGAGACACGTGTACCCCAGTGTTCATCCAAGCACTGTTTATAATAGCTAGGACATGGAAGCAACCTAGATGTCCATCACCAGACAAATGGATAAGAAAGATGTGGTATATATACACAATGGAGTATTACTCAGACATTAAAAAGAATACATTTGAATCAGTTCTAATGAGGTGGATGAAACTGGAGCCGATTATACAGAGTAAAGTAAGCCAGAAAGAAAAACACCAATACAGTATACTAACACATATATATGGAATTTAGAAAGATGGTAATGATAACCCTGTATACAAGACAGCAAAAGAGACACAGATGTAAAGAACAGACTTTTGGACTCTGTGAGAGAGGGAGAGGGTGGGATGATTTGGGAGAATGGCATTGAAACATGTACACTATCATGTAAGAAACGAATTGCTAGTCTAGGTTTGATACAGGATACAGGATGCTTGGGGCTGGTTCACTGGGATGACCCAGAGAAATGATATGGGGAGGGTGGTGGGAGAGGGGTTCAGGGTTGGGAACTCATGTACACCTGTGGTGGATTCATGTCAATGTATGGCAAAACCAATACAGTATTCTAAAGTACAAAAATAAAATTTAAATGAAAAGTAAAAAATAAAAATTGATCCTTGACATAGTGGTTGAAGGAATGAACAAATGACCAAAGATTTTCAAATATTCAAATTTGAGTGTTACTATTTATTTTGTATAAACTTTTTGAAAGTACTAATAACCTAATTTCTTACTTTATTTTTGTGGGTTTGTTTTTTCTTTTCACAGAGTCATAGACGTCTCAAGATGATAGGAAGAATATAGAGAGACAGTGAATCATTCTCTCATCTGTACTGCCTCTGTTTCTTGTATACAATCTTTACACATATTTTACATTCTTTTAATGTATTTGTTTACAATTCTGTCTCTCTTATGGGCCTGGATATTTACTAGGGATAGTTTTATTTATAATTCATTTTTATTTCTAATTCTGAATATAATATCTAACATATCATCATGGTTTAATTAATATGCAATAAACAAATTAATGAATCCATTTCAACAATATCAACATTGAATGACTTTTTCACCTCACCAGTTGGAGATTATTGGGATAAAATTGATGTTATGAACATACATTATGTTTTGATACGCATTGTTCAAATCTACCAAGTCATGCAATAAACAAGAAGCAAATATAATTTTTCCAATTTTAAGTAGGAGAGGAAGAGAACAAAAGGAATGTCCTCAACTCTTCCTGTTCCATAGGAATCTTGGAAAACCTCTTTCTCTCTCTGTGACCTCAATTAAAACATTTTTTGCCTTAGAAAACTAGAATGAATGATGCAGATTGATGCTTACTCATTTCCCTTCCAATCAGAATGTTGAAAGAGTCATAAAATTGTTTCCCTTCATCAGGGGTGCAATGTTGCAAACCAGGAATGGCCATGCAAACCCAGCTCAACCTTTCCAGCAATTTAATTGGATGCTATTAGGTGCTGTCTCTGTGGAGCATTGCCCATAAGAAAAGGATTCTGTTCTGTGACCTCCAATGTAGTGAAAACTATTTGGCTCAATTTCATCTTTTCCAGAAGAACAGATCCAAGGAGAAATTATAAAAGAAATGTAATAGCATTTTTACTCCTTTCTGCTGGAGGGGTTTGCAGTGTTACTGCTTTAAAAGTTACTGCTTAAAAGTTACTATTTGCAAAAGCCAATTTTCTTCAAGAGGCTGTTGGCACTCAAATCAGCAGCACAATAAACTTGCCTGAGTCAGATTATGTTTTTAATGATGAAAAAAACCACTGCAGTTTTATAATGCAGAATGACTTGCTTTGTGATATTATTTATTTTACCATATAATATATGTTAGAATGGAGAGGAAATGGGTGTTATTGGTTTAAGTTCAATGCTTACTTCACAAATAGGTGAACCCCAAAGCAGATACTCTATTATGCTTTCAAAATAGGCAGCATCATACGAGTTGACTATTCAGATAACTGGGCCTGAGAGCCTGAGTTCACACCTCAGTTCTGTCCTTTACAACTGTATAAAATTATGTAGCTTTTCTGAACTTCTTTTCTTTTCTATGAAATAAGAATAATACATATGTATCCATATATAAATATACATTTAATATATTTTATAATATATGTGTGTGTGTGTGTGTGTGTGTGTGTGTGAGTGTGTGTGTATCTTTGTGTGTAGTAAAGGAAGTGGCAACCCACTCCTGTATTCTTGCCTGGGAAATCCCATGGACAGAGGAGAATGGCAGGTTGTAATTCATAGGATCACAAAAATGTTGAATATTACTTAGTGGCTAAACAACAACAGCAGGATGTGTGTATATGTGTGCAATATATCTATTCCAATCATATATTCAGGAACTGGTAAATATCTACTACATGGGTCTGCAGAACCACTGGATTTTAGCTGTTATTGGCCCTTGAACTGAACTAATCAGTTGTCCCCATCCTCCATGTAAGCCTATTCTAACTGGGAACCATAATGACTCTTCAGGTCATTACAGTCTCAGGTGTTCAGGCATCGATGTCAGCTTCCACCCTGCATGCAGTAATCCTGCTAGGAATATCGAAACATTTTCCTTTCTTCAGTGTACTGTCACCAAACACTCCCCTCCATGGGCTGCCACAATTGCTAAACAACTTGTTTATGAACTAGCTCTTTACCTTTACCAGCAAGAACTGCTTATTAAGGTTGGTTGAAAATGTGCTTCATCTTTTATTTTACCTCAACTTTAGAATCGTGTCTACCTCTACTTACTTCTTACTTTATTTCCTTTCTTTTTTATTTGTTTTAATTATTTATTTTAATTGGAGACTAATTACTTTACAATATTGTACTGGTTCATCAACATGAATCCGCCACGGGTGTGCACATGTTCCCAATCCAGAACCCCCTCCCACCTACCTCCCTATAGCATCTCTCTGGTTTTTCTCTCCTAAAATCTCTCCCTCATGTTGCTCCCAAGCATGGTTTAAGTTTCACCATCTTGACTTTCTCAGTGACACAGTAATTTTCCTCTGTTCATAATTCTAGTCCAATTAAACATTTCCAGAAAGAGTGTATCACATAGCAACAGAGCTAAAACGCCCAATTTTTCCTCTTCACTGAGCTTATAATTAACAGTATTCCTTGTGATGATAAAAATGTTTTACTTCTTAATTTTCCAAGCCAATTAGAACCT
>SJYC01063552.1:0-12269 GCA_006408675.1 Madoqua kirkii
ACTGGAGTGGGTTGTCATGCCCTCCTCCAGGGGATCTTTCCCACCCAGGGATCGAACCCACATCTCTTACGTCTATCTACATTGGCAGGCGGATTCTTTACCACTAGTGTCACCTGGGAAACCCTTTACATGTTGTACATACCACATTCCATTCTTACCACAATCCTCGTGAGACAGTTATTGGCACTGTATCAATTTTTACAGAAAAGGAAATTGAAAGTCTGAAAGGGTAAATAACTGTATCAAAGGACACTCAGTTACTAAATGGCAGAGCTAGGATTCCCACCCAGACAGTCTGATTTCACAGCCTAAGCTCTGTAACAATACAGTAACACCATGCACATTCAGCATTTATAGGGAAAAAAGGAGAGAAAAACACCAGTATGTTACCAGTACCTTATCTCTGGATGACAGAGTAAAAAGAAATTGGCACATTCTGCTTTTGTTTTTCTTTATTTTCCAGATTCCCTATAATAATTCAGTTCAGTTCAGTCACTCAGTCATGTTCAACTCTTTGTGACCCCGTGGACTGCAGCACGCCAGGCTTCCCTGTCCATCACCAATTCCTGGAGCTTACTCAAACTCACATCCATTGAGTCGGTGATACCATCCAACCATAATTATGCATTGCTTTTGTACTCGGATTTTTTTTTTTTTAATCAAGAATTTAGCCAGAAACTTTGAAGTTCTCAGCGCACAAGTTCAGCCCTTGGTCCCAACTCCACTCTCACATCTTGGGGCAGATCCACTCCCCTGCGGTCCTAACCTAGCACTGTGCTCTGACCTTCCTTGCCAAATCCATCTGATTTCCAGCTGTAAGTGTAAACAATGCTTCCTGGTAGAGGCTGGAGTTAGCTGCGTCCCTCTGCAGTCCCTAGTATCCAGCTTTCTGGCTTCCTTTGGTCTAACCCCTTGTTCTGCCTTGGCCCCAGGCTCTCTGCCTCCTGGCAAACCATCCCCCACTATCCCTTACCTCTATTTCACAGAGCCTATAGGCCCAGTATGGCATTAAGGCAATAGCGACTACCATAGCTGGCGGCAGAGGTGGGTGGAGTGTGTACAGAGTCCTTGCAGCAATCCAGGGACAGCCACAACAGCATTCTCTTTCCTCTGACATCTTCACTTCCCTCTTCAATTACAGACCCCAAGCTGATCACATCACGTTAATAAGGCCCTGATCAATGCTAAGGAGTTATTTTATGATTCCTGCAGGTTGTATTCCTATTATTATTACACATCACAGCATCACATTAGCTTTCAAAAAACAAACCAGCATTGATCTGCTGACTCATTCTATGGTCTCCTATGACGCCCAGATCTTTCCATTATGTTTGCATCTCCAGGCAAAGAGAGAATTGATTTCCTCTCCAGCCCTCCATAAGAAGTTCCTGTTCATTCGTTGCTCCCAGTCTACCCCCTACCCTCCCATCCTCTGGACCGAAATTGGAGAAATGCAGAAAGCAACAAAACTCTCAGGTCTATTTGTTAAAGCCCTGAAAAGCAACAACCAAAAAGACAAAAGCATTACAAGAAGTAAACTAAAGGCTTTTGCCTAATTTCCCCAGATCTCTCCAATTTTTGATTTGAAAACTTTACAACCAAAATTATACTTTATTTTTTCATGCTATAAATCAATACAATGGAGTAGTTAAGAGCTGAAGTTATGGAGTCAGAGAGATCTAGACTTAAAAGCCAGTTCCCAAATCTCCTAGCTGTATGATCTTGAACAAACCACTCTGCCTCATGAGACCTCAGTTTTACCACTTGCAAAATGGGAGTAATTATAGTACAGTCAGGCTTCCCTGGTGGCCCAGCAGTAAAGAATATGCCTGCAATGCAAGGGAGGGACTAGGGTTCGATCCCTGAGTCAGGAAGATCCCCTGGATGAGGGCATGGCTGCCCACTCCAGTATTCTGGCCTGGGAAATCCCATAGACAGAAGAGACTAGTGGGCTACAGTTCGTAAGCTTGCAAAGAGTCAGACATGACTAAAGGGACTGAGCATACATGAATACTACAGTGAGTTCTGCAATAGCGTGATGTATCACAGTTTTACATGTTAGATGGTTAAGAAATACATAAAAACTATAATAAAGATAGCACTTTAAAAAGACTTGATTTGTAACAACAACAAAAAAGACCTGACTTGTGGAGGCAGCTGTTAAGAGGGTTGCAGCTTTTGAGTTCTTATGCCATGGTGGAGGGAGGGTGATCTGAAATCAGACAGAAATTTGTCAAGCAGATGTGGGCAAGTGTGGCTCATATCACACACGGTGAACTGACAGAGCTGGTGGACGTTCGGATTGTTTATGTGTGTGTGTGTGTGTGTGTTCACGCATGCACAAGTACATATATTCCTGCATGTACACGCTTTGCGTACTATGTGGCTCAGTTCAGCTACATGCAGCTTCCTGTGTTCTCTGAAAGTTTCTCATGGAGAGATTGTGCATAAGCACACACGAAGTTCATGTTATGCTCAAACTGGTCCCTAAAACATCAATCCCATTAGAACAAATTCACATTTCTCAAAAGAAGATTTTATAGCAGAACTGACTGTACCAATCACCTCGCTTGGGAAGATTACATGAAATAATGCCTTTAGCAAAAAGCCTAGTACCTGGTAAGCTCCCAGTAAATGATAGGTACAGATAGCCAAAGCAACACGAGTAGCTCAACCACTGTAGCCCTACAGTGCCTGCAGGTAGAGCCCGGAACCACCTCGATGTGGGTTTTCCTTCACATATCTGATGAGAGGCAACAACAGTCCAGTAAAGCTCATCTCAGTTCAGATTCATCTTTCACCTCACCCTACTTGCTAACCAAGTGCCTGTAACACTTGCAATTAATTTTGGAACACCTTTTATGGCCCTACAGTACCAAACCATGGCTAAGCAGTGTAGAATTTACAGAAGAGCCACAACAGCCCAACAGCCTAAAAGAGTTTCTTCTGGGGACTTCCCTGGTGGCCCAGTGGCTAAGTCTCCACGTTCCCAATGCAGGGGACCTGGGTTCAATCCCTGGTCAGGGAACTAGACCAAACATGCCACAACTAAAGATCCCCCAAGCCTCAACAAAGATCAAAGATGCTGCATGCAGCAACTAAGACCTGGTGCAGCCAAATAAACACACAATACCTTTTTTAAAATAGAGTTTCCTCTGATGATCAGTGGGAAGAGTGAGGCGTAAGGGGAGCCAGGATGGTCTGGTTGAAAGGCCTCCGATAAGCAATAGACACTGCTGGTTCTGCAGAGGGCAGTGACATAATCAGAGCCATTGCTTAGAGCAGATGTCAGCAAATTTTGTTCATAAGAGGCTAGATTATAAATTTTTAGACTTTGCAGGCCATATGAGTTGCGTTATAACTAATCAAATCTGCTACTGCAGCATGAAAAGAGCCATAGACAAAACATCCATGAATGAAGATGGCTGGGTTCCAATAAAACTTTCCTCACTAAAACAAAACAGGCAGATAGAACAAGATGGAGGAGGAGGAGGAGGACATGGAATACATCTTTCTCCACAGATACATCAAGAATACACCTTCAGACACAGAAGTACATGCAGAACACCAGCTGAGAGCAGACAGGAGTACCTGACCAGTGGAGAAGAATATATAGAACCACGCAAAACTCAGCAGCATGAAGGAACTAGGGGAAAACAGGAGTTCTAGTAGGACTGGACCTGCCCTTGGTGGGTGGGGAAACTGAAACAGGGGTCGGATCCCTACCTCGGGGCAGTTGTATGGGTCAGAGGAGAAACATTTAAGGCTGAGAGTGAAGCAGCTGATCTGTCACAGCCTAAATGGAATGAGAATCAGACAACTTGCCACAGCCATATGTACCCTGGACAGAGACACAGGTCCCCAGGAAGCTGCAGTGGCTAGGAGCTGGTGTTCACGGATTGTGGAGCAATCCCAGGGCGAGGGCTGCTGTTGACTTCTGGGAGATGGACTGAGGGGACGTGAAGGAGGAGATTGTGGTGGGAAATGCCTATGGGGGAAAGTCAGGCAGCCATGGAAGCAAGGTGATGCTGCTGAGTCACGCATAGGGGCTGGAGCCATCACCATAGCCTCTCTCTCCCCACACGTCAGCACCGGCAGCTGAATAGAGAGGCTGGCCCATCAACCACCTGTTACGTGGAACAACAGAGTAGGACCCCACTCAGGGTGCTTCCTTTACGTGCCTGATGCACCAAACAACAGAGTAGGACCCCAGGTAAGGGAGCCCTCTAAGTGCCTGAACAGGCAGAGCAATGCAGAAAGACTAGCCAAAGAGGCCTTATAATCACCAGCTACCAGAGGCTCGAGCAAAGGCTCTGATAGTGCCATAACTCCTGTGGCTGATGCAGTCCATGTCCCTGCATACTTAATACCTCCAGGGTCCCCGCGACCCAAACAGCTACACCACCTTCATGCTCAACCCTCACCAGAGCAAAGCTGCCACGAGGGGAAAACTCTTGCATCTATGCACATGTGGTTGCTTTGGTCATGTCCAACTGTTTTCGACCCTGTAGACTATGGCCTGCCAGGCTTCTCTGCCAGGTGGGTTCTCCAGGCAAGAATGCTGGAGTGGGATGCCATACCCTTCTAGAGCACTGTATTTCCTAGCTGCCAACTCCTCTGAGTACCTGGTACTGCCAGGGCACCTGTGACCCAAGCAGCTGCACCACCTCCACACCTGGCACTCACTGGAGCAGACCCAAGTCCTCCAGGGAAGCCTCAGGAACAAGCCCCAGTGGATGACCCACATGCAGAGGTGGAAATAAAACCACAGTTGAACCCCAGGGCAGTGTGACTAAGGAAGAGGACCCAAAACCTTCCCACCAGCTGTACAAGCTGCAGATTAAATCCACACAATAAACTAGGCAGACTCTGTGTCTATGGAATACATAAAAGGACATTGAGATCTCCCACAAAAGAAAATGCACTAGTTCTGACAGTTGTGGACATTGGAGGTATGAATACACAGGAGTAGACCCAGATTAGAGTCTGAGCTGCCCCTACAGCAGGTCCAGCACTGGAGGGCATCCTAGGGAGGTGAGGTGGACTGTGACTCCCAGCAAGGGAAAGGAAGCTGACAGCGAGACTCAAGAAAAACATTTTTTATTCTTATATTTGACTTGTTCTGTAGTTTCTTTTGGATTACTTTTTTCATTTTGGTTTCTTTTTTTCCTCTCCCCCACCCCTGCTCCGGTCTGTTGTAGTTGTCTAGTCATTGATTTTATTAGCACTATGAAATCTATTTAAGCTTTTTTTAAATCATACTTTTTATTTCTGTTATAAACTTCTGCCTCTATGTTGGCCTTTCACAGTTCTGTAGAGTTTTCCTTTTTTATTTTCTTTTTCTTTTTTTCTCTTTTTTTAATTTAAATTTTTAAATTTTTTAAACATTCGTTTTTTCTACATTTATTCCTTTGTTTGCTTTTCCTACTGTTCTTTTCCCCTTGCAGTTAATCTTTACAATATATAAAACTTCTTTTTTTTTAACTTGGTATTATCTTTAATTATAAAGACTTTTCCAATCACATCAGATAGAGATCATTTTATCCACTGCTCTGTTTGGCTGCCAATCTCTTATCTCTCCTCAGCAATGGTAAGGCGAATACTCTTTCCACAGGGAAGAGAGATTCATGGTTTGTTGCCTTTGCCAATAACGAAAATGTTAGAGAGCCATGTGGCAAAGCTGTTGCCGTTTGCATCTTTCACATGAACTACATCAAAAGAACCTGGACGTCTCTCCCAGTTTGTAATCACACCAATTCTTCCCAGGTTAGCACCTCCAATCACCATGCACAGGTTACCAGTGTCAAATGTGATGAAATCAGTAATCTTGCCAGTCTCCAAGTCAATCTGAATGGTATCATTCACCTTGATGAGGGGAACAGGGTAACGGATGGTACGAGCATCATGGGTTACCAGATGAGGGATGCCTTTTGTCCCCACAAATATCTTTCTTACTTTGCACAATTTATTCTTGGCCTCCTCAGGTGTAATATGATGAACAGCAAAGTGACCCTTGGTGTCACAGATCAAACAAAAATTCTTTCCAGTCTTATCAATGCTGATAACATCCATAAAGCCAGCAAGGTAGGTTATATCTGTGTGGACTTTGCCACCAATCTTAATGAAATGCTGCATGCAAATCTTCTTTACTTCATCTCCAGTTAGGGCATACTTAAGTCTATTCCTTAGGAAAATGATTAGGGGGAGACATTCCCTTAGCTTGTGGGGACTGGTAGATGGAAAAGGGGCAAACACACCAGTCAGTTTATCCAGCATCCAATGTTTTGGGGCTGCTACGTGTTTCAGGTGCTTCTTGTGACCCTGAGCCATGGCTGCGCTAGGCATGGAAAGAGATATAAAACTTCTTTATCTATTTCTATTTGACTTTGCATTTCTATTCTTTCTTTCTTTCCTTTCTTTTTCTCACCATATTTGTTAGTTTTGTTTTCATTGCTTTATTCCCCAGTTGGTACCTTGCTTTAGTTTTGTTTTCCAGTTTGTGCTTTAGTTAGTTTTGTTCTTAACTGGTGGATATAATTTTTGGGTTCCTTTGTTTGCTGGGTCAACCTATTGTATTTTATTTTAGTTGGACTGTTTTGATTCTGCTTATGGGTGTATATGTATGTGTGTATATTCCATTATTTTAATTATTATTTGCATGGTTTTATAATTGCCATTTGTCTGGGGTTTGTCTTTGGTTTCTCGTTTGGGGGCATCTGTTTTAATCTCATTTAATGCCATAACAAACCACCTGTGGAATCTACATTCCTGGCCAGACATCAAGCCCTAAGCCTTTGGAATGGGAGCACTTACTCCAAAACCCTAGACTACCAGAGAACTCCTAACCCTAGGAAGTATTAAATAGTGAGAACTCCCAGAAAGGCAACCACTTGTACACAAGACCTGGCATCACCCAACTACCAGTAGCACCCTGTGCAGGATGCACCATCCAGACAACAAAAGTGAAAGTCGTGCCCAACTCTTTGAGACCCCATGTCACAAAGTTCCACAGCTCATGGAATTCTCCAGGCCAGAATACTGGAGTGGGTAGCTATTCCCTTCTCCAGGGGATCTTCCCAACTCAAGGACTGAAACCAAGTCTCCCACATTGCAGGCAGATTCCATACCAGCTGAGCCACCACAGAAGCCCTCCAAGCAACAAACAAGACAAAAATACAATCCAATCAGCAGCCAGGATTACCATCTCATTCAGCCCTGCCCATCAGAGGGAAAAAAACTCACTTCCTCCCACCAGAGGGACAAGTCACACCCTACACGAAGCTTATACAAACCACTGGACCAAACTTACAAGGGCAGAAACCAAAAGAAAGAATTTAACTTTGAAGACTGGAAAAAGGAGACCTCAAACACAATAAGTTAAAAAAATAATGAAAAGGCAGAGAAATACTGCACAAATGAAAGAACAAACTAGAAACACACAAGTCCAAATAAATGAAGAGGAAATAAGCAAACTACCTGAAAAAGAATTCAGAATAATGACAGTAAAGATGATTCAGAACCTTGGAAATAAAATGGAGAAAATGCAAGAATCAATTAACAAAGACCTAGAAGAATTAAAGAATAAACATACAGAGACAAACAACACAATTACTGAAATTAAATTAAAAGTACTCTAGAAGGAATTAATAGCAGAATACCTAAAACAGAAGACCGGATCAGTGAGCTGGAAGATAAAATGGTGAAAATAACTGCTGAAAAGTAGAATAAAATAAAAAGAATGAAAAGAACTGAGGATAGCCTCAGAGATCTCTAAGATAACATTAAACACACCAACATTTGAGTTATAGGGGTCCCAGAAGAAGAAGAGAAAAAGAAAGAGTATGAGGAAATTGTTGAAGAGATTATGGTTGAAAATTTCCCCACCATGGAAAAGGAAATAGTCAAACAACTCCAAAAGGTTCAGAGAGTCCCATACAGGATAAACCCAAGGAGAAACACGCCAAGACACATACTAATCAAACTATCAAAGATTAAACACAAAAAAAGAATATTAAAAGCAGCAAGGGAAAAGCAACAAGTAACATACATACAAGGGAAACCCCCATACATTTAACAGCTGATCTTCCAGCAGAAACTCTGCAGGCCAGAAGGGAATGACAGGATATATTTAAAGTACTGAAAGGGAAAAATCTACAACCAAGATTACTCTACCTGGCAAGAATCTCATTCAAAATTGATGGAGAGATAAAAAGCTTTACAGACAAGCAAAAGTTAAGAGAATTCAGTACCACCAAACCAGCTTTACAGCAAATGTTAGCAGAACTTATATAGTCAGGAAATACAAGAGAAGAAAATGATCTATAAAAACAAACCCCAGAGGTCCTAAGATGGCAGAGGAAAAGGACGGGGAGACCACTTTCTCCCCCACAAATTCATCAAAAGAACATTTGAGCACTGAGAAAATACCACAAAACAACTTCTAAATGTGGCGAAGGACACCAGGCACCCAGAAAGGCAGCCCATTGTCTTCAAAAGGAGGTAGGACAAAATATAACAGATAAAAAGAGAGAGAAGAGAGTTAGGGATGGAGACCTGTCCTGGGGAGGGAGACTTAAAAGAGGAGTTTCCAAACACCAGGAGACTCTCTCACTGGCGGGTCTGTGGGGAGTTTTGGAATCTCAGAGGGCAACATAATCGGGAAAATATAAATAAAATAAATAAACAAATAATAAAATAAATACTAATACAATAAAATAAATCAATAAAACCCACAGATTAGGGGGTCTAACTACAATTCCCAGAGGAGAAGTAGCTCAGACACTCATGTCCTCTATTAGCAAGCAGGGGCTGAACAGGGAGGCGCAGGCTGCACTGCTTAGAGTAAGGACCGGGCCTGAAAGTCCTGAGGGCAATCTGAGGGAGCTAACATGAGATAGCAACCCAGACTGTGGGAGAGCCAGAGAGGGAAATTAAAAAGAAGGATGAACGAGAAAAGCTCTAACCTAAGGCACTGCCGGCCGCTCACAGAACAAAAGACTGAGAGAATACCAGACAAGAGCTAGCCAACTGCAGACCAGCCCATCCCCCACCGGAGGCAGGGAGGCAGGCAGGTGACAGCCAGAGCCAGAAGGAAAGGGACAAACTAGGCCTCAGAGACGGCATCCCCAATCAAATTGCAAGCAGGCCCTCAGTCACTAACCAAGTCTCCCTGGGATCCATCAGGAGGGCCGCAGCCAGAGATCAGCACCCCAGAAGAGACACGAGGCACATCTGAGATGCAGCTGCACACCCAAGAAACCAAGCAGCTCAGACCGGGGAGGTGATAAGACATACCGCATCTAGGGAATTCCGTGCGCTCGCCAAGCACCTGGTCACCTGAGCTGCTCAGACCTAGAAAGGGCACAGAACGGGGGCCCAAAACGCAGACCCAACTGAGTCTGTGCCTGTGTGGAGTACCCAAGAACCTGAACCTGAGCGGCGTAGATCTGGGAAGTCCACGCAACCCAGGACATGCCCCGAAAGTTCCCCAGCAGAGCAACCTGAAGCCTAAGCAGTGTAGACAGGGAAAGCACACATGCCATGAGTGGGGGTAAAGCCAGTGTGACCCAGCCATTGCGAGCGCTCCCCACACACACCAGTGATATTTGTTTGCAATGTTCCTCCCTCCCTGCAGCACAACTGAACAAGTGAGCCTAAATAAGTTACCACCTTTGCCCCCTTGTGTCAGGGCAGAAGTTAGACACTGAAGAGACTTGCAAGCAGAGGAAGCCAAAATAAATCAAGAAGAGGGAACGGCTCTGGAACTGACAGGTGCAACAGATTAAAACTCTGTAGTTAACACTGACTACATTGGAAGGGACCTATAGACTAAGAAGAAGTATAAGACGGAACATGGAACTATCTGAAACTGAACTGACCACACACTGCCCTCAACAGCTCCAGAGAAATTACTAGATATATTTTACTATTATCATTTTTTAATTTATTTTTAAGCTTTTTAGTAATCCTTTAAATTTCGTTTTTAAATCCTACTTTTAACTTGAGGGAAAAAAGACCCTATATTTAAAGCAAATTTAATATTCTTTTATATCACTTTTGTGATTTCGTTTTGTTTTTTGAATACTGGATTTTTGAGCGTCCAACCTCTACTCTGACTTTTAATCTTAGCTTTTTGGTAATTGTCATCAATTTTGAACTTTTAAGAATCAAATCTTCAGTACCCAAGTTTACTTAAGCGTGTGATTACTGGCTTGATTGCTCTCTTCCCTTTTGACTCTCCTTTTTCTCCTCGAGGTCACCTCTATTTAGTCCCTGCCCCTTCTCTTCTCTACTTAACTCTGTGAATCTCTTTAGGTGTTCCAGGCTGTGGAGAAAACTTAAGGAACTGATCACAGGCTAGACTGGTCTCTCTCCTTTTGACTCCCCTTCCTCTCCTCCTGGTCACCTCTATCTCCTGCCTCCCTCTTCTCTTCTCTCTGTGAACCTCTCTGAGTGTTCCAGACAGTGGAGAGCAAATAGGGAATTGATTACTGGCTGGCTTGCTTTTTTTCCTTTTGATTCTATCTCTTCTCCTCCTGGTCACCTCTGTCTCCCCCTCCCTCTTTTCTTCTCCATGTAACTCTGTGGACCTCTCTGGGTGTCCCTCACTGTGGAGCATCTTTTCACCATTAACCTAGATGTTTTGTCATCACTACTGTATAGATGGAGAAGTCTTGAGTCTGCTATAAGAATAAGACAGAAAGACAGAGGCAAGAGGCCTAAATCCAAAACTTGAGAACATCAGAAATCTCCGGAATCCGGGAACCACTGATCAACAAAAACTCATCCAAAAGCCTCTATACCTACACTGAAACCAAGCTCCAACCAAGAGCCAACAAGTTTCAGAGCAAGACATACCTAGCTAATTCTCCAACAAAGTGGGAATATAACCCTGAGCACAAAAATACAGGTGGCCAAAAGTCAAACCAAACCCATAGACACCTCAAAACTCACTTCTGGACACCTCATTGCACTCCAGAAAGAAGAGATCCAGCTCCACCCACCAGAACTCCAATGCAAGCTTCCCTAACCAGAAAACCTTGACAAGCCACTCCTCCAACCTCACCCACAGGGAAGAAATTCCACAATAAAGAGGAACTACAAACTTCCAGCATACAGAAAGGCCACTGCAAACACAGCAATCTAAACAAGATGAAAAGGCAGAGAAATATTCAGCAGAAGTGAAAGTGAAGTCGCTCAGCTGTGTCCGACTCTTTGTGACCCCATGGACTGTAGCCTACCAGGCTCCTCCCTCCATGGGATTCTTCAAGCACGAGTACTGGAGTGGGTTGCCGTTTCTTTCTCCAAGGGATCTTCCCAACCCAGGGATCGAACCTGGGTCTCCTGCATTCCAGGCAGACTCTTTAACCTCTGAGCCACCAGGGAAGCCCAAAGGAACATGATAAAAGCTCACAAAACCAAACAAAAGAGGAGGAGATAGGGAGTCTACCAGAAAAAAATTCAGAATAATGATAGTAAAACGAATCCAAAAATTTGAAAACAAAATGGAGTTACAGATAAATAGTCTAGAGACAAAGAGTGAGATGATGCAAGAAAAGTTTAACAAGGACATAGAAGAAATAAAAAAGAGTCAATCAATAATGAATAATGCAATAGCTGAGATCAAAAGCACTCTGGAGGGAACCAATAGTAGAATAACTGAGGCAGAAGATAGGATAAGTGAGGTGGAAGATAGAATGGTAGAAATAAATGAAGCAGAGAGCAAAAAAAGAAAAAAGAATGAAAGAAATGAGGACAACCTCAGAGAACTCTAGGACAATGTCAAACGGCCCAACATTCGAATCATAAGAATCCCAGAAGAAGACAAAAAGAAAAGCCATGAGAAAATACTTGAGGAGATAATAGTGGAAAAATTTCCTAAAATGGGGAAGGAAATAGCAGAAATGAGGACAACCTCAGAGAACTCTAGGACAATGTCAAACGGCCCAACATTCGAATCATAAGAATCCCAGAAGAAGACAAAAAGAAAAGCCATGAGAAAATACTTGAGGAGATAATAGTGGAAAAATTTCCTAAAATGGGGAAGGAAATAGCCACCCAAATCCAAGAAACTCAGACAGTCCCAAACAGGATTAACCCAAGGCAAAACACTCCAAGACACATATTAAGCAAATTAACGAAGATCAAACATAAAGAACAAATATCAAAAGCAGCAAGGGAAAAACAACAGTTAACCCACAAGGGGACCCCCATAAGGATAACAGCTGATCTTTCAACAGAAACTCTTCAAGCCACAAGGGAATGGCAGG
>SJYC01063554.1:0-25578 GCA_006408675.1 Madoqua kirkii
TAAGAATTGTACAAATAAGCAGCGACTTCAACAGAGGACATTAGGTATTTCAAAGGTGGCTTTGGCTCTATCTGATTTGCCTTGGCTGAGCAGTCTTTCAGCATTTTACTGTATCTTATCATATGATCCAACCCCCAGCCATGTATATGCAAAGATCTCAACTCAATCCCACATGACCTCACTTGCTACTTTTAGTCTTCATTTAAAATAAAATGTTATTTTACTCCCCTGTATTAGAAATAGAGTTTGTTCAATTTTCAGTTTTACCTTCTTTCTATGTCTTATATCTCCATAAATAATACAAATAATAAAAGCAAATTATGGCACACAAACATATGACCGGTCCCATTCCCTCTCTTTTACACATGCAGACACCCTCACACAGAATCACTGTAAGTTGATACCAGCACTGTGGGGAATAGTATGGAGATTCCTTACAAACACACAAGAAAATCACCATATGACCCAGCAGTCCTATGACTGAGCATGTGCTGTGCTAAGTTGCTTCAGTCGTGTCCAACTCTGCGTGACCCTGTGTTCTATAGCCCACCAGGCTCCTCTGTCCATGGGATTCTCCGGGCAAGGATACTGGAGTGGGATGCCATTTCCTTCTCCAGGAGATCTTCCCAAACCAGGGATCAAACTCACATCTCTTATGTCTCCTGCACTGGCAGGTGTGTTCTTGACCACTAGCACACAAACCCTGAGAAAACCATAAGTTAAAAAGGCACATGCACCCCAGTGTTCACTGCAGCACTTTTTACAATAGCCAGGATGTGGAAGTAACCTGATGTCCATCAACAGAGGAATGGCTGAAGAAGTGTGGTACATAAATACACTGAAATATTACTCAGTCACAAAAATAGCAAATTTGAGTTTGTTGAACTGAGGGGGATGAAACTAGAATCTTTTATACAGAGTGAAGTAAGTCAAAAGGAGAAAAACAAATATACGATCTTAAATATGGTACTGATGAACCTACTTTGCAGGCAGGAATGGAGAGGATACATAGAGGATGAACTTGTGGACTCAGCTGGGTAAGGAGAGGGTGGGATGGCTTGGGAGCATACCACTAATACGTACACAGCATCATGTGTAAAGTAGATAGGCAGCAGGAAGCTGCCGTGTGGTGCAGGGGGCTCAGCTCTGTGCGCTGTTGTGACCCAGAGGGATGGGATGGGGTGAGTGGGAGCAGGTCTCTCAGGGGAGGGGATATATGTTCACATAGAGCCGATTCACTCTGCTGTACAGCAGAAACTAACACAGCATTGTAAAGCAACTATACTGCAACTGAACAACTGCAGATATAAATTTAAAATGCACTCTCTTGACTTCCAGAGGTGAGGTTCAGATGAGGAGGGAAGAATGCAGGAAGGGTGGGGTATATGTATATTTATGGCTGACTTGCGTTGCTGATTCACATTTTTAAAAAAACTAAGATCATGACATCTGGTCACATCACTTCATGGCAAGTAGATGGGGAAACAGTGACAGATTATTTTCTTGGGCTCCAAAATCACTGCAGATGGTGACTGCAGCCATGAAATTAAAAGACACTTGCTCTTTGACTCGCTCAGTCCTGTCCAACTCTTTGCCACCCCAAGGAATGCAGCATGCAAGGCTTCCATGTCCATCACAACTCCCAAAGATTGCTCAAACTTATGTCCATCAAGTCAGTGATGCCATCCAACCATCTCATCCTCTGTACAGTGCATTAAAAAGCAGAGACATTATTTTGCCAATAAAGGATGGTTTTCCCATTAGTCATGTATGGGGGTGAGAGCTGGACCATAAAGAAGGCTGAGTACCAAAGAATTGATGTTTTTGAACTGCGGTGTTGGAGAAGAATCTAGAAAGTTCTTTGGACTGCAGGGAGATCCAACCAGTCCATCCTAGAGGAAATCAGTCCTGAATATTCATTGGAAGGACTGATGCTGAAGCTGAAGCTCCAATACTTTGGCCACCTGATGCGAAGAGCCTACTCAGAAAAGACCCTGATGCCAGGAAAGACTGAAGGCAGGAGGAGAAGGAGATGACTGACACGACTGACTCAATGAACACTGAGTTTCAGCAAGCTCTGGGTGATGCTGAATGACAGGGAGGCCTGGCATGCTGCAGTTCATGGGGACACAGATAGTCAGACACAACTGAAGGACTGAACAACAACGACATATTAGTATACAGCAGAAACCAACACAACACTGTAATGCAGTTAAGTTTCAATTAATTTTTTTTAATGCAAAGAGAGGTGGCACTAAAATTTAGTGCTCTTGCAGTTAGTTGCATGTTAACACATATACTTAAGACTTCCCTGGTGGCTCAGATGGTAAAGCATCTGCCTATAATGTGGGAGACTAGGGTTCAATCCCTGGGTTGGGAAGATCCTCTGGAGAAGGAAATGGCAACCCACTCCAGTACCATTACCTGGAAAATCCCACTGATGGAGAAGCTTGGCGAGCAACAGTCCATGGGGTCGCAAACAGTCAGACATGACTGAGTGTCTTCACTTTACATTAACACATATACTTAATATGGGTTTAAATGCTTTTTCTGAAGCATGTTATATTCTTTTGTTCACAAAGCCCAAGTCCAGTCATCAAGTCAGCACTGTAATAACATCATCTTCATTTATTCCCAGTAACCCCTCACTATTTGCGTGATTCCATTTTGCTGCTCAGAATGCTCAGTTAGCTACAAGTTAACGTGCCTGAGACCATCCATTCCTCATTCCACCTGCCTGTTCCATGCCCATGGTCATGAGCCACATTCCTACTCCACAAATGGGGGCAGAGAGATCTGATACAAAGGCAGAGACCACAGGCAGAGAGACAGCGTCCATCTGTTTGCTAAGCTGCTTTTTTTTAACAGGAGCAAGAACATGTAAGCAAGGAGACTCACGACTTGGCCTTGCTCCCTTGAAGCATCTATAGGAAGTTTTCTCAAGCCCAGTACATCAGGCACATTGGGTCTGAGAATTCTTTGTGGTATGGGGACGTCCTCTGTGCTGTGTGATCTTAAGATCATCCCTGGCTGCCATCCACTAAATGCCAATGCCCCAATTGTTACAATCAAATATGTCCCCATTTGCTAAATGTTCCCTGGGGGTAAAATCATGCCTAGGTAAGAACCACTAGTCTAGAGAGATTAGTTATACCTCAGATGCTTCCTTATTTGATATACAGGACTGGGAATACAGTTCTTATTTGATTTTTTTTGAACTATTAAAGATGTTAACACTGAACTGGCTACTTTCTATGGGAATGTTACTAATATTAGTTATTTTAATCAAGTTTGCCAAAGTAAATTTTCTCAAAAAGAACAGAAACAATATGAAACAAAATAGCTTTGTTCTACTGTCTTACTCATTCTTATCTTTCTAGTTTCAGTACTATTTTAAAATTATAAAACCAAACAATAACTCCAGTTAATGGAAAGTAAAATACATTTCAGTTTTGAAATCTGAAAATTAGTCAAATTATATTTACCTAATCAATTTATTAATCATTTATTCTGATTTGTAGTCTTTCCTTCATCTGCCTTGAAACTGCAAAATTTAGATATGCGACACCTTTTTTCAATTTTTTTTTAATTTGGCTAGACAATTTAATTGGAAATGGAGACACTAAAACATAAATTATGAAAACTTTATTAAAGGGAAAAGCCATTTAGTTATTTAAATGAATAAATATAGCTCATTTGGCATCAGTTATTCACCTTATTTGTGACATCAGACAGGCCTGTTTAGCTTTTCATATCCCTAAACAGAGAGGAATACAAGAGTTTTAATTCAAGACATCAATCACTGAAAATGAACATAACCTAATGTCAGTACTGAATCAGGCCATCAATTTATTGCTTTGTAAAAGCAATCAGCAAGCTATCAAGCAATAAAGTGTATGAGATAAGTGCTTCTTTTGAGACAGCACTGCCATTGACAATGATATACTGATGGAGAAGAGAGACTCTTTTTCCAGCATGTTATCCCTCTTACTTGTTAAAAGCCCTGTACTGCGCAACAGATGTGAAATATGTTTCTTATTATTATGGACCAATCTAGTTTGTTTAATAGCTTTGGATGCCACTTAGACTTGCTGTCTTATTTAATGAGGTTATATGTGAACTCTCTTGCTTTCTCCAAGTCTTTATGTAGAGAAGTGCAGCTGTGAACTGCTTTTCACTCAATTTCCCAAAGACAGTTAACTCACTGCCGTCTTTTACAACGTCTTATTACAGAAAGACCAGCATGTCTGGAGCAAATTGTGAGCTATTAAAATAGTGTCACTTCTGACTAAAAGACCAATACTTTACATTATGTTAACAAGATGTGACCGGTTGTTCATAGATATATAATAGGCGGTAGATGCCTTTACTCAGCTCTGTTTGCTTGTGATAAAAGGCGAGGGATGGGGAACCACCTGATCTGCACATCTAGAAGATGGATCTGATTCAGCGGCACCATGAACTCTCTAACCCTTATCTGCAATTCTCAGGAGGTCTAAAATGAACAGTCTTTTCATATTTTTTCCCTCCCTTGGAGGACCAGGAGCCTTAGGAAATGATAAGCTGGCACCAATAAAGTATTGTAAAAATGTTATTTCTTTTTTAATAGAAACAAGAGTACCTTTTAAAAAGTTGGTGCTTCTTTCTTTCTGAAGATGCATAATCCATAACCTTGAAAACTAGTAGGATCAATACAATTCATTTTTACTACTTTATGTCATCAATAGATTTAATGACTTTTATGCATTTAAATTTGACTTTATAGATTTAAAGTCCATAGAATGGTATTTTAACGATGAATACTTCTTATTAGCAGAGAAGAACTTAACTCTGTTTATGAAGGTCCTGGGGATTTACTGGCAGATTTAACCCAAGTAGATAGACCAGACTTTTTGTTAGCACATTTCAGGTTAGTTATAATTGCAGTTACTATAATTACTACTAACTATTATTGTTATGATGATGATATTTTCCCTCAACTTCTACAAAACTGAAAGTTGCCAATTTAGGAAAGTCAAAGAGAACAAACAGTCGGTTGACAAGATGGCTTCATGTGTAAGTTTAACGGACAGGCACTAGAAGATCCACCTGCTAATGCAGGAGACGTGAGTTCAATCCCTGGGCTGGGAAGATCACCTAAAGAAGGAAATAGCAACCCATTACAGTATCCCTGCCTGGTAAATCCCAGGAGCAGAGAGCCTGGTGGGCTACAGTTTATGAGGTCGCAAGGAGGTGGACAGGAATGAGCAACTAAACAACAGTAGAAGAATCATACTTTATGGAAAAGTTTGGTTAAAGAGAAAAACTAAATAACATCATATAACTACCTGTACTAACTGACTTCATCGGTGGGTCCCCAAAGGGGATACTGACTATACTTACTACAGCAAAATATTTATGAGCAATATTTTTGAAAAACAAATAGACATAAAAAATACCTGATATATTAGTCAAAATAGATCAGAGTAATCTGTTATTTCCAAAATCTCACTGTGGCCCTTTCACATATTATACAGCACGATGTTTTTTACTCACTTATTCCTCTTTAACCAGAGAAACTATTTTTGCTTATCCCTGGAAAGTTCTCCCCTCCCTCTCTGCATGGCTTATGTCCACACTTCCTTAGGTGAGGATTTTGCTTTCATAGTCTCTTTTTAGTGTAATCATTCTTGACCATTTCTTCCTAAAATGTCTGTCTCTACTCCCTGATGCTGTATTTGCCCCCTGGATAAAATATCTTATTCCCAGGCTTTGTTTTCACCACAGCAACTACAATATGGGGGCACACTCTATAAGTTGTTGATTTTTGTATTCCTCTATTTGAACACAGAGGGCTTCCCTGGTGGCTCAGTGGTAAAGAATCCACAGAGTCAGGAAGATATAGGAAGACACCCTGGAGAAGCAAACTACTTCAGTATTTTTGCCTGGGAAATCCCATGGACAGACTCTCATGGAGCCTGGTGGGCTATAGTTCATGGGTTCGCAAAAGAATTGGGTACAGTTTAGCGACTAAGAAACAACATCTGAATTCAGTTTGTGTGTGTTGTTTGTTCATCACTTTATCTCTTCTCGGGGCTCAGACTGCTTCTGGTTCTCCATCTATAGTAAACGTTTTCAGCTTGGACCTTGGAGAGAGACTGTTTGTGAGAATGGACTCAAAAACTTGCCCTTGTTCTGCCCTTGCAGGCAATGTGTCCATCCTTCTGGCCAAATATAGATGCCTTGAGATCAACTCCCGTATCACTCAACATGGATGCATTTGTCATCATTATAATTTCATTTTAGCTTATAGATAAATAAGATAAATAAAGCTTATAGTCTATCTGATGAGTGATATTAATGGGTATTTTCCCTTTGATACTTATGCACATTATGAGATTTTTAAATGGAAAATATCAAACTTATAATTTCCATTCTTCCTAGGTGAAAGGTCCTGATCCATGAAAAGTTGGAAGGTAACTCCTCCACAAAATGATATATGGCAATAGAGAGGGTTATGTGGTAATACTTTTAGGGCAGTGCCCTTAATTTCCTCATCATTTATTGCAAACAGCATGATTCCCTTCAATGACCAGTACCCATCAATATTAATTGTGCTTCCAATTTCAGCCTGTATGTCTGTCAACGATGAGCAACTACCAGGAGCTCCTGCTGCCAATCCAGCTTCTATAGATATAGATGTCTCTAGGTTACCTTAGTTTACTTTTTTTTCTCTCTTCTTCTTTCTGATGTCTTAGTACCCTGGCGATAAATTGCCTGCTATCATTTCTTTTTCTTTTCTTTTTTTTTAAACTAAGCCTCATTGCAGTTGAGGCTATATATTGAATTTGGTGTTGAAGAATTTCCAAAGAGAGTGTTCATTACTTGTTCCCAATCTTCCACTCAGGTCATGATGGTAGCAGAATTAACTCTAGACTCTTTTTAAAGTATAAATTTAGAATTCTGTGATACTGTCTGAGCTATGAAGTTATCTGATAGAAAAGCTTCAGAATAAGTGCAAAGTTTTAAACATGAAAATGGTCAATGTGTTTGCCTCACACCTAACATGGAACCTTGTTTGCAAAGTCTATATGTCATTCCTGAACTGATATCTCTGATGAGTTTGAGTGTCTTAAAATTGGCTTTTGCATTAAAGCAGATTTTTTTAAAATTCTCTGAATGTGACCTAGCCCTTAAAAAGTATCTATTTAAGATCAAATTCAGTATCCACAATTGAATTTAAGGTCTTCACTAACTTAATGAACATGAATTTGAGCAAAAACTGGAAGATAGCAAAAAACAGGGAAGCCTGGCGCAGTCCGTGGAGTTGCAAAGAGTCAGAAATGACTTAGTAAATGAACCACAACAACAGAAACTGTATTGAAACATGTAAACATGTTATCTTTGTATCCAGATTTCAAGGATTCTAGGGTGACAAATAAGGTGATTATGCTTATTTCTTTTCCCAGAATCACTGGGTTAAGCTCATAAATGTCCCAATTTTACACCTCCTGATGTGCTGAAATTATCAAATAATGCCTCTATTTTATTCTCTCAGTATCTTTATTCAGAAGTTCAATTATAAGGTCACCCAAGTGCACATTTATTTATTCACCCATTTCTGTATCCATTCATTTTTCCATCCTCTGAATGAATTTTTGCTGAGTCTAATGAAGACTACACACTCTTGATTCTAGGGTGAGAGATGTGATTTTGAAAGAAGCAGACACAATTTCTTTCTCTTTCAAGGACTTTGTTTTTGAGTGTAGAGTCCCAGGCATTAAACATATGAGTAGAAAATAACATTGGAATGACGTGCCAAACATCAGAATATAGAAATGTGCTGAAAGGGAATTTTAAGTATGGAAAGATGAGGAAAAGTTGACATTGGGGAAACTTTATTTCTGATAGAAAGAAAAGCAAGGGTAAGTGCTCTTAAGGTAAAAACAAGTTTGAAGAGTTGCTGGGAATAAGTTCAATGTGGATGGATGCATAGTGTGTGGTTTTGGGGAAGGGTATAAAATTGGTTTAGGAATGTTCAGATAGGAGAGATCATATTTGTAAAGAATATATCAGTTTGGTTCACTTCAGTTGCTCAGTCGTGTCCGACCCTTTGTGACACCATGAATCGTAGCCCACCAGGCCTCCCTGTCCATCTCCATCTCACGGAGTTCACTCAAACTCACGTGCATTGAGTTGGTGCTGCCATCCAGCCATCTCATCCTCTGCCATCCCCTTCTCCTCTTTCCCCTAATCCCTCCCAGCATCAGAGTCTTTTCCAATGAGTCAACTCTTCGCATCAGGTGGCCAAAGTACTGCAGTTTCAGCTTTAGCATCATTCCTTCCAATGAAATCTCAGGACTGATCTCCTTCAGAATGGACTGGTTGGATCCTCTTGCAGTCCAAGGGACTCTCAAGAGTCTTCTCCAACATCACAGTTCAAAAGCATCAATTCTTTGGTGCTTAGCTTTCTTCACAGTCCAACTCTCACATCCATACATGACCACAGGAAAAACCATAGCCTTGACTAGATGGACATCTGTTGGCAAAGTAATGTCTCTACTTTTCAATATGCTACCTAGGTTGGTCATAACTTTTCTTCCAAGGAGTCTTTTAATTTCATGGCTGCAGTCACCATCTGCGGTGATTTTGGAGCTCCTCCAAAATAAAGTGTGACATTGTTTCCACTGTTTCTCCATTTCCCATGAAGTGATAGGACCAGATGCCATGATCTTCGTTTTGTGAATGTTGAGCTTTAAGCCAACTTTTTCACTCTCCTCTTTCACTTACGTCAAGAGGCTTTTTAGGTCCTCTTCACTTTCTTCCATAAGGGTAGTGTCATCTGCATATCTGATGTTACTGATATTTCTTACAGCAACCTTGATTCCAGCTTGTGTTTCTTCCAGTCCAGCGTTTCTCATGATGTACTCTGCATATAAGTTAAATAAGCAGGGTGACAATATACAGCCTTGATGTACTCCTTTTCCTATTTGGAACCAGTCTGTTGTTCCATGTCCAGTTCTAACTGTTGCTTCCTGACCTGCATATAGGTTTCTCAAGAGGCAGGTCAAGTGGTCTGGTATTCCCATCTCTTTCAGAATTTTCCACATTTTATTGTGATTCACACAGTCAAAGACTTTGGCATAGTCAATAAAGCAGAAATAGATGTTTTTCTGGAACTCTCTTGCTTTTTACCTGTATATAGGTTTCTCAAAAGGCAGGTCAAGTGGTCTGGTATTCCCATCTCTTTCAGAATTTTTCACAGTTTATTATGATCCACACAATCAAAGGCTTTGGCATAGTCAATAAAGCAGGAATAGATGTTTTTCTGGAACTGTCTTGCTTTTTCCATGATCCAACAGATGTTGGCAATTTGATATCTGGTTCCTCTGCCTTTTCTAAAACCAGCTTGAACATCTGGAAGTTCACGGTCCACATATTGCCGAAGCCTGGCTTGGAGACTTTTGAGCATTACTTTACTAACGTGTGAGATGAGTACAATTGTGCAGTAGTTTGAGCATTCTTTGGCATTGCCTTTCTTTGGCATTGGAATGAAAACTGACCTTTTCCAGTCCTGTGGCCACTGCTGAGTTTTGCAAATTTGCTGGCATATTGAGTGCAACACTTTCACAGATTCATCTTTCAGGATTTGAAATAGCTCCACTGGAATTCCATCACTTCCACTAGCTTTGTTCATAGTGATGCTTTCTAAGGCCCACCTGACTTCACATTCCAGGATGTCTGGCTCTAGGTCAGTGATCACACCATCATGATTATCTTGGTTGTGAAGATCTTTTTTGTGCGGTTCTTCTGTGTATTCTTGCCACCTCTTCTTAATATCTCCTGCTTCTGTTAGGTCCGTAGCATTTCTGTCCTTTCTTGAGTCCAGCTTTGCATGAAATGTTCCCTTGATATCTCTAATTTTCTTGAAGAGATCTCTAGTCTTTCCCATTCTGTTGTTTTCCTCTATATCTTTGCATTGATCGCTGAGGAAGGCTTTCTTATCTCTTCTGCTTTACAAACATTAATTCTGCACTTTTAAAGGTTGAATAATCATTTCTTTTTTTTTTTTTTTGGTAACAGAGTTGTTACAAAGATTCAATAAGACAGTGCCTACTTTGATGGTGATATATTTGGAGACAGAAGAGAATGAGTTTGATTTTCAATATCTAAATGGAATTAGATAGCCTGCAGGTCATTGGTGAATCTGCTTCAAAACCATGTGAGACATTGAATTAGATGTGAAGTTACTCTTCATCAAATAATCTGTGTATCTTCATCTGCACCACCAGCACCATTACACACCATCCCTAGCAGGGCTATAAATTGATATGTAGCAGATCTCATGCTCATAACTGAATTCACAATAGTACATTGTAGGGCTTCATGCTTGATTACAGTCATGGGAGTTTGGTAATACCCAAGAAGGAATGGGTTAAGAAGAGAAATTCTGAACCTCAGTTAAAAGGCTATAATCATAGTAATATAATAGAAATGCTCATGACTTAGAAAATATTATTAGCAGTGAGGCTAGAATGAGGTGGATGCACTTGAGAGACATTTATAAGGTAAATCATCAATAGTAAGTGATTAAGTGGATGTGAGTGGAAGAGAGAGAGAACAGTCTGCTAGAGTTTTAGCTTGAATTGGGTAGAAAATACTGTCATTTACCGAGTGAGTAGAGGTTTTGTACATATTAAATCTGAGATGACTGTGAGCTATCCAAATGTCAAACAGATGGCTCGATATGAGAATCTTGAAATCGGAAGCAATGTGAGAGCTCTAGAAATACAGCTCTCAGATTATGAGTGAAGTCACGGAAGTGCGTGTCTTTCCATAGATGAAAAGGGATAGAAGAGAAGAGAATCTAGAAGAGGCTCTTGATACTTGCAAGCATTTAATAGTAGAGCTCAATAGGAAGAACAGATAGAACAAGAATGGATGACCGGGTCATTGGAACCAAATCTGGAAAGGTGGTATCATGAAAGCAAGGGCAGAAAGTATTACTAATAGAAAGGAGTCATCAGCTGTATCAAGTGCAACTGAGTTTTGAAATCAGAACTTTGGAGACATCCATTTGACTGAGTAACATGGAGCCCATTGGTGAACTCGGTAAGAGCAGTCTCAGTGGACTGAAAAGAGGGGAAGCTGAACTGAAGCCTACAAAGAAGTAAACCAGAGATGAAGATGCTGAGATATTGAGCATAAGCACCTTTTTGGTCATTGCTAAGTTTGACTGTATAATGGGGAAAAACTTAGAGCAGTGAGGAGAAAAGACCATGGTGTGATAAATGAGGCAAGGTTTTCAACTATTTGGTTTTTAATGTACATAAACTATAATCATGTTAAAATGATCATTGGAAGGAGCTGATAGAAAGGTCATATTTGAAAAAGAGTAAGCAGTAAGTGAAACAACAAGTATTTGAGAGGACAGACAGATGGGATTTTAAGCACAGGTAGAGAAGTTATTTATTCCATTATAACAAGAAAGACGGAAAAAGTTAAAGATAAAAAAGGCTGAGTTGGTAACTACAAGTAATAGAGGTAGCCCATCAGTGGCATCAGCTGAGCATGAGAAGGAGAATTCAGAGAATTGAGGAGAGTAGAGTACAGAGTAAGAATGTTACAAAAGAAGGAGAAAATTCAAAGGCATTCCCTGAAGTAAAAGGAAACAGAAAAAGTAGGAGTGGAACAAGGGAGAGGAATCGTTAAAGATAATAGACAGGGTCCAGGGGTCAAAGCCACTGCATCTCTCTGCATTTCCCCATGTGTCATCAATAGCTCATTCATCCCAGTATGAGTTTCTCAAACTTCCCATCACCGCTTCTCTCCTAACTTCTCCAGTTAGCTCTGAAATATACTTTACTCTTTCTTTTCAGTTTAGATGGTTTCTCCTTTCTTTGTTCCATTCATAAGCTTAAGTTTTACTATAGTTACAGTTTGTAAACTGTAGTCTCAGGCTAGTAAAAAAAAAAAAAAAGACACCTGTTTCAGGGAATGGGGCAATCATAAAGTGAAATGAAATAGGAATAATAATTCATGGCTGGCCACAATTCCAAGAAAATTATAGACTCAATGCCCCCATCCAGCTCATTAGCTTCTTTAACTTGATTGTATTGATAATTTAGGCTTCAATAAGTCAAAATTTTTAAACATTTCCAATGCTTGGATCATTTTCTTATGTGTTTGGAGACTAACTCTCTTCTCAGATTTATAGTTCATAAATATTTTTCTCAGTCTGCACATATTAGCATTCTCAGGTTCATTGTAACAATATTCACAATAGTCAAGATCTAACAACAACCTAAATGTTCATTGCTAGAAGAATGAGGAAAGGAAGTATTCAGATAATTTAGGCTTCAGTAAGTCAAAATTTTAAAACATTTCCAATGCTTGGATCATTTTCTTACGTGTTTGGAGACTAACTCTCTTCTCAGATTTATAGTTCATAAATATTTTTCTCAGTCTGTACATATTAGCATTCTCAGGTTCATTGTAACAATATTCACAATAGTCAAGATCTAACAACAACCTAAATGTTCATTGCTAGAAGAATGAGGAAAGGAAGTATTCCACCATATTGTGGAATACTACCCAGCCTTGAAAAAGAGTGGAATTTTGCAATATGCAACAACATGGGTGAATCTTGAGGACGTTAGGCTAAGGAAAATAAGCCAGTCACAGTAACACAAATACTGTATGTCCACTTAAATGAGGTACATAAAATAGTCCAATTAATAGAACAAAAGACAAGAATGGTGATTACCAGAACTAGGGGTAGGGAGAAATAAAGAGTTAGCAATTAAAGGGCATGTAGTTTCAGTTAAGCAAAATTAATAAGCTCTAGGGATCTGCTATACTATATTGTATCTGTAATCAATAATAACACATCATACACTTAAGACTTTGTTGAGGTTAGATCTCATGTTAAATATTCTTATCATGAATAAATTCTAACAAAGTACAACTTTAAATATTTATACTATCTTCATATTAATAGTGTCATGTAATTTGACAATACAGAAAAACAAAAAGAAAAAATAAAAATCATAATACCATCTCTCTGTGCTTGTGCTTAGTCATGTCTGACTCTTTGCAACCTCTTGGTCTGTGCCCACCAGGCTCCTGTGTCCATGGGGATTCTCCAGGCAAGAATACTGAAGTGGATTGCCATGCCTTCCTCCAGGGGATTTTCCCAACCCAAGTCTCCCTCATTGTGGGCAGATTCTTCACCATGTGAGCCACCAGGGAAGCTGAAATCACTCTGAGATAATCCCAAATAACTTCATAATTAACCTAGGAGTACTTTGGGGAGCATACATCCCTGATAATTTAAATATCACAATCCTAGCAATATGATTTTATTTTTTCTTAGAAATAACATGATACTATAGCTGTATTTTGCATAAAATTAATCATTGTAAGTATGTTACAATGCTTTAGGTACTGTTTAGGCACTGTTTTAGGTACTTTTATTGCAAAAGTTATCAAGACACAAACACCAATTATATCTGAATTGACATGCTATGAGTAAACATAATAAGTGAAGTGAAGTCGCTCAGTCGTGTCCAACTCTTTTGCGACCCCAAGGACTGTAGCCTACCAGGCTCCTCTGTCCGTGGGATTTTCCAGGCAATAGTACTGGAATGGATTGCCATTTCCTTCTCTAGGGGATCTTCCTGACCCAGGGATCGAACCCGGGTCTCCCGCATGTAAACAGATGCTTTACCATCTGAGCCACCAGGAAAGTCCAAGATAACAGAATAAAAAGAGGCATAAATAAAATCATTCAAAAGCACATGATTAATTCAAAAAAGTATCACAGTGGGAGAAGTACCCTGCTAAGATTTTCATGAGAATTAACAGTCCCATGAGAGAAGCCTAATGATTTCCTTAATTTTGTAGGTAAGAAAATTGAGAGGCAGGCTTCAAATAAAATCACACAGTTAATATGTGATGTGGCCAGCATTTGTAACCTGGTGGTATAATAGCAGAGCCCATGTTCTTTTAGTTATCAGGTGATGCTTTTCTTTTCACCAGCAGAATTTATTTAGCAGAAGCTATGTGCAAAGGACTTGAGGAGGGCATGTCAACCCACTCCAGTATTCTTCCCTGGAGAAGTCTCATGGACAGAGGAGCCTGGCAGGCAGCAGCCCATGGAGTCGAAAGAGTCAGACAAGACTGAGTGACTAAGCACAGCATACAAAAAGGCGGGACAATAAAAGTACATGATCTCCTCCAGGAGGAGACAAATGCTTTCTCTAGCTGTAGTAGGTAGTCAGAGTTAGTTCAGTTCAGTCACACATCGTGTCCAACACTATGCGACCCCATGGACTGCAGCTCATCAGGCCTCCCTATCCATCACCAATTCCTGGAGTTTGCTCAAATTCATGTCCATTGAGTTAGTGAATCCATACAACTATCTCATCCTGTGTTATCCCCTTCTCCTACCGCCTTCAATCTTTCCCAGCATCAGGGTCTTTTCAAATGAGTCAGTTCTTTGCATCAGGTAGCCAAAGTACTGGAGTTTTAGCTTTAGCATCCTCAGTCCTTCCAATGAATATTCAGGACTGATTTCCTTTAGGATTGTCTGGTTGGATCTCCTTGAAGTCCAAGGGATTCTCAAGAGTATCCTCCAACACTACAGTTCAAAAGCATCAATTCTTCAAGGATCAGCCTTCTTTATAGTCCAATTCCCACATCCATACATGACTACTGGAAAAACCATAACTTTGACTAGACAGACATTTGTTGGCAAAGTAATGTCTCTACTTTTTAATATACTGTCAAGTTTGGTCATTACTCTTTTTCCAGGGAGCAAGTGTCTTTAATTCCATGGCCAGAGTTACCATCTGCAGTGATCTTGGAGCCCACAAAAATAGTCTGTCACTGTTTCCAGTGTTTCCCCATCTATTTGCCATGAAATTATGGGACCAGATGCCATAATCTTAGTTTTTGAATGTTGAATTTTAAGGCACCCTTTTCCCTCTCCTCTTTCACTTTCATCAAGAGGCTCTTTAGTTCCTCTTCCCTTTCTGCCATAAGGGTGGTGTCATCTGCATATCTGAGGTTATTGATATTTCTCCTGGCAATCTTGATTCCAGCTTGTGCTTTCAACCGGCCAAGCATTTCTAATGATATACTCTGCAGGGTGATGTACTCCTTTCCCAACTTGGAACCAGTCTGCTGCTCCAAGTCCAGTTTTAACTGTTGCTTGATGACTTGCATACAGATTTCTCAGGAGGCAGGTCAGGTTGTCTGATATTCCCATCTCTTGAAGAATTTTTCTGAGTTTGTTGTGATCCACACAGTCAAAAGTTTTAAGGTAGTCAATAAAGCAGAAGTAGATGTTTTTCTGGAACTCTTTTGCTTTTTCGATGATCCAGCAGATGTTGGCAATTTGATCTCTGGTTCCTCTGCCTTTTCTAAATCCAACTTGAATATCTGGAATTTCATGGATCACATACTTTTGAAGCCTAGCGTGGAGAATTTTGAGCATTACGTTGCTAGCATGTGAGATGAGTGCAATTGTGTGGTCGTCTGAGCATCCTTTGGCATTGCCTGTCTTTGGCATTGGAATGGAAACTGACTGTTTTCAGTCCTGTGGCCATGGTTGAGTTTTCCAAATTTCCTGGCATATTGAGTGCAGCACTTTCATAGCATCATCTTTCAGGATTTGAAATAGCTCAACTGGAATTCCATCATCTCCACTAGCTTTATTTGCAGTGATGCTTCCTAAGGTCCACTTGACTTCACATTCCAGGAAATATGGCTCTAGGTGAGTGATCACACCATCGTGATTATCTGGATCATGAAGAACTTTTTAAATATAGTTCTTCTGTGTATTCTTGCCACCTCTTCTTAGTATCTTCTGCTTCTGTTAGGTCCATACTATTTCTGTTCTTCACTGTGCCCATCTTCACATGAAATGTTCCCTTGGTATCTTTAATTTTCTTCAAGAGATCTCTAGTCTTTCCCATTCTATTGTTTTCCTCTATTTCTTTGCACTGATCACTGAGGAAGGCTTTCTTATCTCTCCTTGCTATTCTTTGGAACTCTGCATTCAAATGAGTCTATCTTTCCTTTCGTCCTTTGCTTTATGCTTCTCTTCTTTTCACAGCTATTTTTAAAGCCTCCTCGGACAAACATTTTGCCTTTTTGCATTTCTTTTTCTTGGGGATGGTCTTGATCCCTGCCTCCTGTACAATGTCATGAACTTCCATCCATAGTTGTTCAGGCACTCTGTCTATCAGACCTAATCCCTTGAATCTATTTGTCACTTCCACTGTATAGTCATAAGGGATTTGGTTTAGGTCATACCTGAACAGTCTAGTGGTTTTCTCAATGTAAGTCTGAATTTGGCAATAAGTCTGAATTTGGCAATAAGGAGTTCATGATCTGAGTCACAGTCAGCTCCCAGTCTTGTTTTTGCTGACTGTGTAGAGCTTCTCCATCTTTTGCTGCAAAGAATATAATCCAGCTTATTTCAGTATTGACCAACTGGTGATGTTCATGTATAGAGTCTTCTCTTGTGTTGTTGGAAGAAGATGTTTGCTATGGCCAGTGTGTTCTTTTGGCAAAACTCTATTAGCCTTTTCCCTGCTTCATTCTGTGCCAAGGCCAAATTTGCCTGTTACTCGAGGTATTTCTTGACTTTCTATTTTTGCATTCCTTTCCCCTGTAATGAAATGGACATCTTTTTAGCGTGTTAGTTCTAGAAGGTCTTGAAGGTCTTCATCGAACCATTCAACTATTAGCCTTTTCCCTGCTTCATTCTGTGCCAAGGCCAAATTTGCCTGTTACTCGAGGTATTTCTTGACTTTCTATTTTTGCATTCCTTTCCCCTGTAATGAAATGGACATCTTTTTAGCGTGTTAGTTCTAGAAGGTCTTGAAGGTCTTCATCGAACCATTCAACTTCAGCTTCTTCAGCCTTACTGGTCAGGGCATAGACTTGGTTTACCATGATATTGACTGGTTTGCCTTGGAAACAGAGATCATTCTGTCATTTTTGAGATTGCATCCAAGTACTGCAATTTGAACTCTTTTGTTGACTTTGATGGATACTGCATTTCTTCTAAGGGATTCTTGCCCACAGTAGTAGGTGTAATGATCATCTAAGTTAAATTCACCCATTCCAGTCCATTTTAGTTCGCTGATTCCTAAGATGTCGATCTTCACTCTTCCCATCTCCTGTTGGACCACTTCCAATTTGCCTTGATTCATGGACTTAACATTCCAGGTTCCAATGTAATATTGCTCTTTATAGCATTGATTTTACTTCCATCACCAATCACATCCACAACTGGGTGTTGTTTCTGTTTTGGTTCCATCTCTTCATTCTTTCTGGAGTTATTTCTCCACTGATCTCCCATAACATATTGAGCACCTACTGACCTGGGGCATTCATCTTTCAGTGTCCTATCTTTTTGGCTTTTCATATTGTTTTGGGGGTTCTCAAGGCAAGAATACTAAAGTGATTTTCCATTCCCTTCTCTAGTGGATCACATTTTGTCAGAACTCTCCACCATGCCCTGTCTGTCTTGGGTGGCCCCACAGGGCATGGCTCATAGTTTCATTGAGTTAGACAAGGTTGTGGTCCATGTGATCAGATTGCTTAGTTTTCTGTGATTGTGGTTTTCATTCTGTCTGCCCTCTAATGGAGAAGGATAAGAGGCTTATGGAAGCTTCCTGATGGGAGAGACTGACTGAGGGAGAAACTGGGTCTTGTTCTGATGGGCAGAGCCATGCTCAGTAAATCTTTAATCCACTTTTCTGTTGATGGAAGGGGCTGTGTTCCCTCCCATTTATTTGACCTGAGGCCAAACTATGGTGGAGATAAGATAATGGTGACCTCCTTCAGAAGGCCCCATGCAGACACTGCTGCGCTCAGTGCCCCCAACCCTGCAGCAGGCCACCATTGACCCATGCCTCCGCTGGAGACTCCTGAATGCTCACAGGCTAGTCTGGCTCCATCTCTTGTGGGGTAACTGCTCCTTTCTCCTGGGTACTGGTGTGCAGAAGGTTCTGTTTGTGCCCTCCAAGAGTCTGTTTCCCAGTCCTGTGTAAGTTCTGGCAGCTCTATGGTGGGATTAATGGTGACCTCCTCCAAGAGGGCTTATGCCATAACCAGGTCTGCGGCACCCAGAGCCCATGCCCCTGCAGCAATCCACTGCTGACCCGTACCTCCACAGGAGACACTCAGACACAGTTTTGGGGGGTCTCTGTGGAGTCTCTGTGTCCTGGTGCTCACAAGGTATGTTTGAGCCTTCTGAGCATCTCTGGTAGGTATGGGGTTTGATTCTAAATGTAATTTCACCCTTCCTACCTTCCTTGGTGGCTCAGAGGTTAAAGCGCCTGCCTCCAATGTGGGAGACCCGGGTTCGATCCCTGGGTCGGAAAGATCCTCTGGAGAAGGAAATGGTAACCCACTCCAGTATTCTTGCCTGAAGAATCCCATGGGCAGAGGAACCTAGCAGGCTACAGTCCACGGGGTCACAAAGAGTCAGACACGACTGAGCGACTTCTTCTTCACTTACCATCTTGCTGGGGCTTCTCCTTTGCCCTTGGACATGGGGTATCTCCTCAAAGTCGCTCCAGTGCCATGCTGCCACTGTTCCAGGAAGAGCCAAATGCTTTCTCTAGTAGTAGTTGATGGTCAGAGTAAGGTGATGGAAGGGATGAGACTAGGAAAGTTGGTTGCAGATAGATTATAAAAAGTGTTAAATAGCATGCTAAGGAATTTGGACTTTATCCTATAAGCAATATAGGAGCCACTGGAGGATTTTAAGCAGAGAAAGACATGTTTCTGTTTGGACTTCCAATTTGTAATGGTGGTATTGCTAGTCTTAAAGTTAGAAATCACTTTTTAATTGTTTTCTTTGTATCATTATATTTTAACTTTGTTCATCTGAGTTACTGACAAGAATATTAACAGTAATAATAGCTTAGCTAGAGCAAGAAAATCAGAACATAGCTCCTTAGGGAAGTTGGGAAAGTGTTAGGCTAGATACTACACATCTTTGTCCAGATATAAATGGCTTCAGAGCTTTTGCCACCAATGGAAGGGCCATCTTCTTCCTGTTTCTTGTGTTGCCCATGCAGCCTTGGTATTACTGTAGAAGCTGAAGAAGGTGCAGGCCAATGAGCCATTAGCTTTAAAGATTAAGTGGATACAGCCAATTAAATAAAGGAGTGTGCCTTTACTTTTGGAGAAAATAGCTCTAATGAGGGAATATCTTCTGGTTCCTTTGCCATAGTCAGTTTTACTGCTTAACGAAATGCATTCTTTAACTTCATCCTCATTCCTTGAAGAATAACAATTATTTTACTAGAAAACACAAGAAAATATTGAATCATGGATATAATTTAAGATGTCATTTCCCAAACCTGAGAAATTTTCTTACCCACTTGGAAATCTGTCTTTGGTATTTTTATGATATTAGATATATAGAAGAAACGTTTTGAAGATTTAACAGTCATATTTTAAATCCACATTTGCAGTTTTTACCTAGCAAAACATAACAAACAAAAGAAAGAAACTACCTAGAGCTGTCAATTGTAAAAAGGATTTGGTTGAATTTTTTGATCTTGATTCTTTTTTTCGTTTCCTCTTTTCAAGTAGGAGTGGCAGAGAAAACCAAAATGACAAAAAGATGTTAAAAAAGGCATAAAGGATGCAGCTGAATCATATTCAGAACACTGATAATAGGATTTGTTCATGCTCTCTTTTGGCAGATACACATTTGAAGGCACAGATCATGTTTTCTTATTTGGCAAATTGGACCATTTCCTTTCTTAGTTAACTATGAACAACCAGTCAGACTTTATGGGCTTCCTTTGATTTTTCAGCTGAAGTCTTTAGATCTATGGACCCTGTTATTCTGCTTCCTAGAGACCAAAGGTAATTGGTCATGGCTTGCCAAAAATCCAATCTCAGAAGTGGAATATTAAATTAAGGTGAATATGTACGCCCCCACACTTAGGAAACTTAAGTAATAAAGCAAATAAAAGGGACAGAAATTTTGCTCTTTGGGATAGATTAACAGCTAAAATGGAAACTTGAATTTGGGGGCTGAGTTTTGTCACTCCCTTCTTATCTGTTTATGAGAAACTATTTAAGCAGGAAAAGCCCTAGGCAAACATCTCACCTTCATCTCTTCATTTTTGTCCCTCTGTTTTACACATCATTGGCTAGCTCCAATGCCAGCTGCCTTTTTTTTTTTTTTTTTTAATCTAATTCACACAAAGTTAAAAGAAGTGAGTTGATATTGGGGGATGAATTTTGGAATAAGCAAAACTTATCCCAAAGGAACAAATCTCTGATGATAAACTTCAGGCAAAGCAACATCTGGATACTGTTGTGAGGCAGATGAGTCCAGGCGGTTCTCCCAGGTCTCCCTGAACACTCATTACACAGCGTGACTTTGCTGTTTTGAGTACAGTCACATTCTAGACTGCTTAGATTGGAATCCCAGGTTTGCTGCCTACATACACTCCGTAGCAGCTATGGAAGCATACTTGGGCACAACCCTTCTGGTTTTAGTGTCCGCTTCTCTATGGCTGAAAAGGTAATAATACCCATCTTGTAGCACTGTTGGAGGATTAAACATGTAAAGTGATTAAAACTATTTTGGCCACTGCTCAAGTACTCAGTAATTGTGAGCTGTGTTTACCTATACATTTTCTCAGATTCTAAAGGAAAGACAAGATGATTGGCATCAGTTTTGGTATCCCCTCCCAAGGCTCATTATTATTATTAAGAAAGAATACATGATAATGTTTTGACTTGCAATTTGTAGGTTCCAATATTTGCAGTTCCCTCTGCCAGACTTCCTGTTTTTACCGAGCTCCTTTTCTTTAAAAAAGAAATAAATAATGGCGGTAGAGGTAATAGAGATGCTCTCTTAATGTAGTAGGAAAAAGCTTGGACTTAGACTTATTTCAAATCCTCACTGTCACTTAAAGCCGAGGTAGTTTATTAAATTTCTCTAAGTTAGTTCTTTGTAAAATGGAGATAGCAGTTTCCCAGTTGGTTGGGTCACAGTTGCACGTTGAAGATAACTTATCCATATAACCAAATGGGATATTAAAGAAAGAGCCTTGTGGATTTAGGTTCAACCATGGTAAGAATTCTATATCTGTTTCTCCTTTCTACTAGATAACATTTCCTACCAAGTGGTCCATTAGGTATGATCTGGGCTGAGTGGATCTGCTTTTGTAATATCCCTTGGGAAGGCTAATCAGCCAACGTGCAGCATGAGATGACTACTCTGCAGATTTCTCCTTTGAGTTTTGTAGCAAATATTCCTGAGCTTCCTCCTACTTTTTTTGGTTGCTCTTTCTAGGACATTTATTATGGGCTTATCTCTTTTTTAATCATTTAAAAGCCCAAGTTATTCAGTATTGTTTCCTTGTCCCACTGCTGTTCATTCTGTATCCCCCTCAGATGGCCTGAGCAGCTTCAACTGCCAGTTACAAGCAGGTTATTCCAACAGACCAATATCCAGGTCAGCTTTCTCTGCTATACTTTGAACCAACCAGGTACTTGTTATAAACCTCCATGGGATATCCCACAGTCATTTGAAACTCAGTAGTCCAGCACTGAACTGAATGCCTACCCTAGGTAGATAATGGTTTCCTTTTTTTATATTCTGTCATAGGAAAAGATAACTGCTGCTAAGTCACTTCAGTCGTGTCCGACTGTGTGCAACCCCATAGATGGCAGCCCACCACCAGGCTCCCCCGTCTCCGGGATTCTCCAGGCAAGAACAATGGAGTGGGTTGCCATTTCCTTTTCCAGTGTGTGAAAGTGAAAGGTGAAAGTGAACTCGCTCAGTCGTGTCTGACTCTTAGCGACCCCATGGACTGCACCCCACCAGGCTCCTCCGTCCATGGGATTTTCCAGGCAAGAGTACTGAAGTAGGTTGCCATTGCCTTCTCCCAGGAAAAGATACTATTCTCCATTCAATCATTCAAACCAGAAGCCTAAGAAACATCCTAGAAAATTGCTTTGTTTGTAACTTCAGTTATCACCTCTTACATATTTTTCTTCCTTAATAACATTTTTCACAGCACCAGTTCAATCCCCTGGTTTAATTTAGTCCCTTGTGACTTCTTGACTGAGTATCATAACCTTAAAGTGGTCTACGTTCAATATCTCATCCTTAAGCCTTTCCTCATGTTGTGACCATAGTGAGGTCTCTCAAGGCAAGACTGAACTTGTCTTTCTCCTGCTTAAAATTTGTAATGGCATCTCCCCTCTACCCACCTCACACAACTGTAATGGACACGATAGCTTTTATGACGAAACTTAAAATGGTGGTGGTTGGTGGTTTAGTTACTAAGTTGTGACCAACTTGTGGGACCCCATGGACTATAGCCTGCCAGGCTCCTCTGTCCATAGGATTCTCCAGGTAAGAATATGGGAGTGGGTTGCCACTTCTTCCTCCAGGGGATCTTCCCGACCCAGGGGTCACTGCAGGCAGATTCTTCACCAACTGAGCTCCCAGGGTAGGCTAGTACATGAGTGTTTCACACCTTGCCCTTGCCTCTTTCCAGTCTCAGGACTGATGTGTGTGTGCAGTTCCTCCAAAGAATTAAGATGCTCATTCTTTTACACCAAACTACCTCCAGAAACAAACGAAGAGAATCTAAGAGGTTTGGTGACACAGTGTTTAAAAAAATTTAGTAGGAATTCACAAACTGATCTGAGCTGGCTGGGGTAGAGGGAATCTGGATAAATTAATGGTATATTTTCAGACGTTAAACAGGCTGTAGGAATCATGTATGAATGAACTTTTTATGCCTAGTGCTTAAAAATGCTTAATAAGTGCTGGGCATTGTATTCAGCAATGAATATAATACTAAATTATTGAGAGACCAAAGGAGGAAGCAATAGAGAGGACACTATGAACCTATATTTGACCCTGTACTCACTTCCTATGTTTCCTCCTTAGTGATAGTGTGAGATAGAAGATGAAAAAGAAAAGGAGTATATTAACCAGAATTTTTAAATGTCTTATGGGCAGAATTTATATAATTAATGCACAGTTCTTAACTATATAGTATGTGTTTTGACAAACAAATACACCAGTATAAATACCACCCCAGTTCACATAAAGAAAACTTTCATCATCCTACTTTTTTCATATTCTTTTCAGGCAGTTCCCCACCTGAACAGCCACTTTGCTGATTTCCAACATCATAATTAGTTTGCTGTTCTTAAGCTTCATATAGTGTATACATTTTTGTGGTTGACTTCCTCTGCTCATTGTGTTTTAAAGATTAATCAGTGATGTTGAAAGTGTCAACAGTAAGTTAATTTTCATTGTTGAATGGCACTCCATTAGATGAATATATAAATATTCCAAAATTTGTACCTTCACCTGTTGATGGACATTTCTACCCCTATCCTATACCCAACTCCCACATTTTTGGTTATTATAAATCTATTGTGAAAATTCTTAGACAAATCTTTTGTAGACCTATCTTTTCATTTCTCTTCGGTAGAAATTTATGAGTAGAATTGCTTGCTCACATGCCTTGTTATATGCTTGAATTTATAAGAAATTACCAATCTGTTTGTTAAAAGAAATTGTAAGATTTTACACCTCTTACCAGTGTATGAGAGTTCCAATTGTACATTTTAATAACACTTGAAATTGTTTATAATTTTAGCCATCCAAGTGAGTCTTTTTAGTTTTAATTTTATTCCCCGGATTACTAGTGATGATAAGCATCTCTTTATATGCTTATTGTTTTACACAACTTCTTTTGTGAAGTGTCCATTCAAACCTTTTGTCTACTTTTTGAGTTGTTTGCAAATTTATTGAGATGTGCAACAATTATAGAAAAGTATACATAATTATGTATAATAGATATGTAAATATGTAAATTTGAATCTGTGGCTTATTTTTAAATTGTCTTTTAAAGAGTAGAAATTTATAGTTTTGATGTCCAATTTATCATTTCATGTTTATTGCCTTTTTAGTTCTAAGAGATCTTTGCTACCCCAAGATAGTGAATGCATGTTCCTATTAATTTTGAAATTTTGTGTATATACAGGTTAGGAGCTAGGGGTCATTATTTTTCACATGGATATAAGTTGTTGCAGATAATTTTTTGAAAAATTTCCTTTTCCCATAGAATTGCTTGGCCACTTTGTGAAAAATCCATTGACCATATCCGTTTGTCTATTTCCAGACTTTCTATTATGTTTTCATGACCTATTTATCAATCTTTATATACCACACCATACCATTTTGGCTGTCATTATTCCAGAGTAAGTTGTAAAATTAAGTAGAGTAAGTGTGTCCTTTCATGACTGTTTCAGGTATTTGATGTCCTTTGCATTTAATAATTTCATACACACTTTAGAATTCAGTTCAGGTCAGTCACTCAGTCGTGTCCAACTCTTTGTGACCCCATGAATCACAGCACGCCAGGCCTCCCTGTCCATCACCAACTCCCGGAGCTCACTCAGACTCACGTCCATCGAGTCCGTGATGCCATCCAGCCATCTCATCCTCTGCCATCCCCTTCTCTTCCTGCCCCAATCCCTCCCAGCATCAGAGTCTTTTCCAATGAGTCAACTCTTCGCATGAGGTGGCCAAAGTACTAGAGTTTCAGCTTTATCATCATTCCTTCCAAAGAACACCCAGGACTGATCTTCTTTAGAATGGACTGGTTGGATCTGTTTAGAATTAGCTTGTTTTTATTTCTACCTGAGGTAGGCAGGGAGAGATGAGGAAAGGAGGAGGGTACTTACCAGGTTTTGACTGACATATTAATGAGGTTGAGTCATCCAATTAATTAGTAGTTCTCAATTTATTTTTTCCTTAATTTCCTTCATCTGTGTTTCACAGTTTTTCAGTGTAAAGATATAAAATATTCTTACTAAATTTATCTATTCTTTCTGATATTAAGAATGATTATTTCTGTTTCATTATCCAACTGGTCATAGTCTATAACAATGTAATTAATTTTTGAATATTGTCTTGATAGTAGTGGTTTAGTTGCTAAGTCTTGTCCAGCTCTTGTGACCCCATGGACTGTAGCCTGCCAGGCTCCTCTGTCTCATGAACTGCTAATTTGCTTAGCAGTTGTAGCATTTTTAATAGAGTTTTAAAATTTACTATGACGTTATGTTGTCTATGAAAACTACATTTCAATTTTCCTTTTTAATCTTAACTACACACACACACACACACATATATATATATAAATATATATATATATATAATTTTTTTTAACTTGTCTGATTGCCCTGAATGGGAACTACATCACAGTATCTGTAGAACTATTGAGAACAAACAAACTTGCCTGGTTCCCTAGAAAGTAAAGTACTTAATCATTAACTATGATGTTGACTGTAGATTTTTTTTTTCTCTCAAGGTGCTCTTTATTAGATTGAAGAACTTCCCTTAGAGTCTCACTTTGCTGAGGATTTTAATCATGAATGGTCAAGGAATATGATCAAATACACCTATTGAAATGACTATATAATTTCTTACATTATAGAGAATTCAACAGTAAAGTCATTTGGGACTAAGGTTTTACTTGTGGGAAAATTTTAAATTATGAATTCAAGTCATGGAAT
>SJYC01063556.1:0-10450 GCA_006408675.1 Madoqua kirkii
TAAAATACATAACTTCAAAATTATACTAAAAAATAACAAATCTTTTTAGTGTTCACTCTAGCTTGCCAGGGAGACATGAGGAATATATGTATACACTGAGGGAAAGGGAAAAGAGATATTGGCAATGCAAAAAATGTGTGATACAAAGTTAAATAAGTGAAGAGGACTTTATTCAGTGCTATTGTAATAGGGGGAAAGGATGGAAATGCAATCTAAACTAAACTCAGCTGATACAAGGGGTGAGAGAGTGAATTTGGAGGACCACAGACCATTTTATCATACCATCATCACAAGATAGTCTTATAATTGGAATGAGGCAAGTTAAGCTCCTCCTTCCCACAGAAACCGAGACAGAGGGATACTGTCTCCCTTGTTTATTACATTTTGAAGAGATGACTCCCAGATCTTTGAGAAAGTAGAGTTATAAAATCAGCAAGAAACTTCTAAAAAAAGTTTAATCACAAAAGAATAGAGAAAAAATATATAATGATAAGTTTTCTAAAGGAAATGCCCTCAGTAATTGGAGGAGAGCGGCCTCTGTGGCTAGGCCATCTGGATTTTGTAAGGCAGGTGAGACAGAGGTCAGAGGCAGGATAAAGCCAGTCTACAGTTTAGTCAACCTGAGAGAGAGGTTTAGGTTGTCTTGATCAATATAGATGATGATGTGGTTGATATATGCGGGGTGGGCACATAATGAAGATTACAATCCCCTGATAAGTATAGAAAATACTTTCAAAGAAACCCTTAAAGACTTTCAAAGACATGATAAAAGAATAATTCCTGGAGTCAATTAATACCTAGATCAGTACATATTTAGATCGTGTTCCAGGAAAATTTAACACCAAGATTTATCTTGGTGAAATAACTAAACTCTGAAGACTTTTTTTTTTTCTTAATTCCACAGTTCTAGGCGGAGAAGGCAATGACACCCCACCTCCAACGTTCTTGCCTGGAAAATCCCGTGGATGGAGGAGCCTGGTGGGCTTCAGTCCATGGGGTCGCTAAGACTAGGACACGACTGAGCAACTTCACTTTCGCTTTTCACTTTCATGCATTAGAGAAGGAAATGGCAACCCACTCCAGTGTTCTTGCCTGGAGAATCCCAGGGACGGGGGAGCCTGGTGGGCTGCCGTCTATGAGGTTGCACAGAGTCGGACACGACTGAAGCGACTTAGCAGCAGCAGCAGCAGCATTTCTGCTGCTCTTCAACATAATAAAATTGTAAAGGAGGATAAATACTTAGCCAGGCCACATTCAGACCTCAGATCAGCAAGTTTTGCCATTGTCATTAAAATATTTTCAGACTGGTCAGATTGTAGAGAGCGATGAATTCCAAATTGAGAAATATTATCTTTATTCCTTTGTGTAGTTTTAAAAATAGCTTTATTGTGGTATAATTGATATTTAATAACATGTTCATATTGAAATGTGATGAATTTCAACATATTTGAACGTGTGTGTGTGTGTGTGTGTGTGTGTGTGTGTGTGTGCATGTGCTTGCATGGGGCTTTCCTGGTGGTTCAGATGGTAAAGAATCTGCCTACAATGTGGGAGACCCTGGGCTCCCACTCCAATACTCTTGCCTGGAGAATTCCATGGACAGAGGAGCCTGGTGGCAGGTTACAGTCATGGGGGTCACAAAGAGTTGGACACGACTGAGGAAATAACACTTTCAGTTTTCACACACCCACTCATGTGTGTGTGTATAAATCATCATCACAAGTAAAATAACAAATACTTCCATGAACTCTTTAAGTGCCCTTAGTGTTCTTCTGTGGTCCAACTTTTCCACCACCCTGTTCCCCAAAACCGCTGCTCTTCCTTCTGTAATTATATGTGAATTTGTATTTTCTAGACTTTTACTTAAAATAATTAGAGACATGATGGTAATTAGTCCCACCACACAATGCCATTAGGCAGTCATATGATTGTATAATGTATGTGGGGGAAAGAAAATGGGGAGTTTTTCCCTGTGCATTTTTAAGAATCTCTCATGTTATGAGGTACCATAAAGTAGTATTATGTTTAATTTTTAAGACTGTTACCACCAGCAGTCTGAGTGTCAATTGTCCTACATTCTCACAAGCACTTGTTTCGGGCCAGTTTTCCTAATTTTAGTGTTTCAAGTGGGAGTTCTGTGGTATCACTTTGTGTTTTTAAATTTGTCCTTTACTGATGACTAAGGATCTTGAACCTTTCTTCTTTACTTGGGATTAGTAAATCTTCTTTGAGGTGGCCATTCAAATATTTGATCTATTTTTATTACTGAGTTGTGGAATATTTTTATGTACACTGGACTCAGATTCTTTTGCAGCTGTTTGTAGATATTGTCTCCTTTGTGGCTTGACTTTTCATTGCCTTAACAACTGATTTTGAAGAGAAGTTTGTAATTTTGATGAAGTTTCATTTATTGATTGTTATATAGTTTCTTTTTTCCTAAGAGATCTTTTTGTTATATAAAATCACTAGTCTTTTCCAGGATTTCCTAGAAAATCTTTATGTCCTAGCTCTTACAAATAGAGATATGATTCATTTCAAGTAAAGTATTGTATATGGTATGAGGTAAGGGTCTAGATTCATTATTTTGTATTGTTTTGTATGTAGAAGAACAATTGCTCCAGCATTATTTCTTGAAAAAACTTCTCCCGCCCCATTGAAAACTGCCTTTGTCAAGAAGCAGTTGGCAGTATATAGATGACAATTTCTCTAGACTTTCAATTTTGCACCAGTGTTACACTGTCTAGATTATTCCAGTTTAGTATTGAGTTGGCCGAGAAGTTCATTTTGGTTTTTCATAATATTGTGTGTAAAAACTGAATGAACTTTCTGGCCAACCCAATAGTAAGTCTTGAAATCTGCTAGTATAGTTCTTCCTAATTTGTTTTCTTTTGCAGAATTATTTGTTCTATGATTTGCATTTACACATAAATTTTAGAATTATCCTGTCAATCCCTGCCCAATAAAGTCTGAGATTTAGATTGGGATTGTGTTGAATTGTAAGTGAAATTATGGAGAATTGACTTGAAGCAATAATGTGTCTTTCTATGATTGTCGTATATCTCTGATTAAAAAAATATATCCTATTATATTTTTCTCAGCAATGTGTTGTGTTTTCATTATAAAAAATTTAAAATATTTTTCAAATTTTATGTTCTAATTCTATTAGTTACAGTTTAATTGTGTTAGTTTTGAAATTTAAATCATCACTTAGTAGTAGTACATAGCAGTAAAATAGATGTTTTAACAGTGATCTTAAACCTTCCAACTTTGAATTTTTTTGTGGATTCTTCACACATTTCTTTCTTCCCGCAATTTTGAGATACAGTGGCAATTCAGTTTTTTTTTTTTTAATTTAAGGTTTACAACTTGATGATTTGCTAACATGTATACATTGTGAAATCACCACCACACTGTCTTTATTTTATGTCAGCTTTTCCCAGCCGGGATGTTCCAAAATCAATGCATTCTACATCCTTTCTCATTCCCACTTTGAAGATTCATTTCATGTATTAGCCTCTTAAAATCTCAAGTTCCACACAAACATAGTTTATTAAACCCTTATTTTCCAAATGTATTTGCAAAACTTTTTTGAGGAACAACTTTTTATATTGCCCAAACTGTAGTAACATTTTCTAAAATTGCTGCCTTAGGTCATTTGATCAAAAGATTGGCATGAAGAATTGGCTGTTTGGGGGAAATTAACACAGTGGCTGTGAATAGAATGGATTGAAGGCAGGAGATCTCACCAGCTAGAAGGCCATTGAGATGGCTATTGCAATAAGCCAGACAGGAGGAAATGAGAGCCAGAGAGGTACAAAGAAGGAGCTGATGAAACGCCTCGCTGATTTCCTTTTGCCTGAAATGCCCTGTGCTGTACTTTCCAACATGGAATTTAAAGAACTCTTTTTGTTTGAATGAGTTTAACAGCAAGGATATGGTGGTAGCATTTACTGCTTATTGCTATTTTCTGCCTTGTTTCTGCAGTCCTCTCGCCTTCTTTATTTAAATTGACATGCAACTTATTACCAACATGATAGTCAGTTTAAATGCACGTAATAATTTGTTAATATTAAAAATCAATGTTAGTAAACTCAGTCTTCATTTGCCATTCCTAAAAATTATCTTTTTTTTTTTTTCAATTCAACTTGCATCTCTGACAATATTGGTCCATATATGTGTGAGACTGTTTCTGACTTTCCATTTTGTTCCATTGATCTTTTTGTCTATCTTGATACCAATGTTACAGTGCCTTGTATGTTGTAGTTTTAGAAGTTAGGTAGCATTAGTCCTCCAGTTATTTCAAGCTTATTTGCTATTCTAGGTTTTTTGCATTTCTCTATAAGTCCTAGGATTAATTTGCCAATTTCTACAAAATTACCTCTTCAGTTTTGATTAGGATTACGTGAAATTGATAAATCAGTTTGGTAAGAACTGGCATCTTAAATTACTGAATTTTTTTTCTTCCATAGAATGTATTTCTCTCTATTAGGGTCTTTTGCTTCTCAGCAACCTTCAAAAGTTTTCAGATCTTTCATATCTTGTGAGATTTATCCTTCAGTTCAGTGCAGTCACTCAGTTGTGTCCGACTCTTTGTGACCCCATGAATCGCAGCACGCCAGGCCTCCCTGTCCATCACCAACTCCCGGAGTTCACTCATACTCACGTCCATTGAGTCCGTGATGCCATCCAGCCATCTCATCCTCGGTCCTCCTCTTCTCCTCCGCCTCCAGTCCCTCCCAGCATCAGAGTCTTTTCCAATGAGTCAACTCTTCTCATGAGGTGGCCAAAGTACTGGAGTTTCAGCTTCAGCATTATTTCCTCCAAAGAAATCCTAGGGCTGATCTCCTTCAGAATGGACTGGTTGGATCTCCTTGCAGTCCAAGGGACTCAAGAGAGTCTTCTCCAACACCACAGTTCAAAAGCATCAATTCTTTGCCACTCAGCCTTCTTCACAGTCCAACTCTTACATCCATACATGACCACAGGAAAAACCATAGCCTTGACTAGATGGACCTTTGTTGGCAAAGTAATGTCTTTGCTTTTGAATATGCTATCTAGGTTGGTCATAACTTGTCTTCCAAGGAGTAACCATCTTTTAATTTCATGGCTGCAGTCACCATCTGCAGTGATTTTGGAGCCCCCCAAAATAAAGTCTGACACTGTTTCTACTGTTTCCCCAACTATTGCCCATGTGTTCATATTTTGAGGCTATCATAAATGACATCTCTCTCTAAATTCCACCCATTTTGGAAATCAACTTGGCAGTTGCTTAAAAATTAAACATTCTCTGACATCTTGTAGGTATTTACCCAAGAGAAATAAAAACATATATCCATAAGAAGACTGCACAGCTTTATTTGTTATAGCCAAAAGCAACGTAAGTATTGATCAAAAGGTGAGTGGATAAACTGAGATATATACATATAATAAAAAGGGATAAACTATTGATCCAAGGCTAGAACATGAATGAATTTGAAAATAATTATATTTACTTAAAGAAGTCAAACAGAAAATAAATAATCTGTATGATTTCATTTATATAAAATTCTGTAAAATGCACACCAACTATAGTGACATTAGAAATCAGTGGTTGACAGAGAATGGGGTGAGAGTCTGGGATGGGATTACAAAGATGAAAAAGTATGATTTGTGGGGGAGGTACATTATTTCAGTAGGTCTGCCATAATACTAATAAAAAACATAGACTGGATGGCTCAAACAACAGAAAATTACTGACTCAGAGTTCTGAAGTCAAGGAGGTCAGGATGAGGTTTGTCCCAAGGCCTCTCACCCTGGCTTACAGCTGGTTGCCTTCTTGCTGTCCTTGCATGACCTTTACTCCCTGCCTGTGAACATCTCTGTTACCTGTCTTCTCATGAGGACACCAGTCTGATTAAGTCCCCACACTTATGACAACTTTTAATCTTTGTTAGCTCCTTAAAGGCCTTATTTCCTAATATGGTTTTGTTGGTAATTAGTTCTTCAGCATATGAATTGAGGGGGGACACAACTGAGCCCATAACATTCTACCCTTTCCCCTCCCCTATATTTATGACTTATAGCTATGAGTCTATTCTACTTAAATTTGTGTGTTCCTTTACTGTGTTAACCTGAACACTTAAAGACTGTATTTCATGTCTATAGCTAATGAATTACTTCTATTTTGTTTGCACAACTGATGGTTTTACATTGTTGTTGTTCAGTCTCTACTTTGCAGCCTCATGGACTGTTAGTTGCATGCCAGGACTATCAGTCCTCCACTATCTCCTGGAGTTTGTTCAAATTCATATCCATTGAGTCACTGATGGTATCTAACCATTTCATCCTCTGCCACCCCCTTCTCCTTTTGCCTTCAATCTTTCCCAACATCAGGGTCTTTTCCAATGAGTTGTCTCTTCGAATCAGGTGGCCAAAGTATTAGAGCTTCAGCAACACATCTTCCAATGAATATTCAGAGTTGATTTCCTTTAGGACTGACGATTTTTACAAGCTCTTTAGTAAAATGTAGCAAGATCAATATAGATAGAAGCTAGCATCAAAGCACAGATCAAAATGAAGTGCTAAGTGGAACTGTTGACTTATGTTTGAGAATTAAGTTATTAAATCCTGTGCTATTTTAAAATTCACAACTAGCTGTTTTTCCCAAGTTGTTTTACATTTAGCAATATATCTCCCAATTGTTAGTTAAGTCCTTGATTTGGTCTGAAGTGGCTGCTTACCTAAATGGCAGGCCTGAATTATATAGTGTAGTAATTACTGAATATACACTAATGTAATCTCAAGGATTCAACTAGTAAATAGAATAAATTTAGGGAAAAAATCATAATTTGGAGAGCTCTCTCCATCTGACACCAGGATTTCTTATATATGCTCTAGTTTTCCTCAACAGCTTACTTATAGCTCTGAGGTATTACTTAAAAATTTGTTAGTGTTTAACAAGGGGAAATAGGGGGTAACAGCATTCATAATAAATAGAAGATATCTTTCATATAGAAGAGCAAATAAGCATGTGAGTGAGATATAAGGTATTTTAATAAGAAATGCAGCACAAAAACCTTTTCTTTTCTTTTGTAACACTACATACTTTTCTTCTTAAACATCATTCTTATTTATCAGACAGCATGGTTCTTGACGTTTAGGATTATCTTTTCAAATTGTAACTGAATCTTTACAATAGGAGCTAATTATGAAGGGACTAAATAGTAACTTCATTTTTTTTTGAAGAGGAGGTCTCAGTAAAGGTGTGAATTATCAGTCATTTGTGATACTCTGTAGCCAAGAACTTTCATCATAATGTAGTTAAACCTCTTAAAGCACTTAGATCGTAGAAGTTTCCATGGAAAGTTTAACTTATTGTACATTTTTTTTTCTGTTTTAAGTCATCTATGTACATCATATGGAAAATTTGTTTTAAAAGTTTTCCACAAAACAGAAAGTCTTACTTGAAGTATTTTATAGAGATAATGATTTCCCTATGAAAAGTACCTTATAACAAATGTTCCATTGTCTATCTTTGATCATTCAAATTAATCTTTTAAAAGCCACATTTCAAAGTATATTAATATCCCTTCCTCTTTGATCTCCCTCCCACCCCAGGCCCCACATCCCAGCCATCTAGGTCGTCACAGAGCACTTAGCGGAGCTTTCTGTGCTTTATAGCTAGTTCCCACGAGCTAGCTGTTCTACACATGGTAGTGTATATATGTCAGTCCCAGTATCCCAGTTAATCCCTTCCTCCCCTTTCCCCGCTGTGTCCACAGCATGTCTATTCTCTACATCTGTGTCTCTCTTCCTTCTCTGGAAATGGGATGAGGATTCTGTCTCTAGGTCTGAAGCTACTCAAGATACAATTTTAATTAAAGAAACTTTATAGAATGAATTTATTTCACTCTAGGTAATTATATATTTGTGTTTTTTTAGATCTTTAAAAATTGAGGTAAAATTAATTTACAGTGTTCTAGGTAGGTATCTGGCAAAGTGATTGTTAGTATATTTATTTATTTCAAATTTCTTTCCATTGTAGATGATTATAAGGTATTGAATATAGTTCTCTGTGCCATACAGTAGGTCCTTGTTGTTTATTTTATGTATAGTAATGTGCATCTATTAGTCTCAAATTCCCAATTTCTTTTTCCCCTGCTTCTGTAACCAGAAGTCTGTTCTCTAAGACTGTGAGTCTGTTTCTGTTTTGTAAATAAGTTTATATGTATCATATTTTAGATTCTACATGTAAGTGGTATCATCTGATATTTGTCTTTATCTTACTTCAATTAGTATGATCTGTTGGTCTAGCCATGTAACTGCAAATGGCATTATTTCATTTTTTTATGGCTCAATAACATTCCATTGTATTTAATTGTAGTCTTAATTGCCTGAAGTTTAAGATGGGCTTTCCCCCTTAGTTTTCAAAATGCCAGAGTCAATTTGCCCCTCACAATTAAGTTTGTTGGACTTTTCATAGCACACTATGTAACTATTTTTATTTCTCTACAAATATAGTAATCTGTCTATATTTGCAAAATCACTGTAGCAGATCTCTTTCCTTCTAAACTTATGATCTTACTTACCTTTCTGAAATCCACAGGGTTGAGGAATGAGTTGGAGGGTGGGTTCTTCTTCTCTTCAGTGTCTATTTTTAAGAAAGGGAGAGAACCTCATGGAGTCCCAACACAAGTTTTCAGCATGTGCACAAAAGTTCAGTTTCATGTGCATCGCTATATTTTACTTTTTTTCTAGTTTAGCAATGTCTCTTCATCTTCAGAGCATGGTTTTATTATTTATTTCAAACTCTCTGGTACATAGGCAATAATTTCTAACAGTGCATTACAATAAAATTTTAGCTGAGAAATAGCTCTCTATATAGATAGAGGGGGGGAATAAGTAAATCTAGCAATGATAGAAATTACTTTTCCATACAAAATGAAGTTGAAAGTGTGATCTTAACATTAGCACACTATGTACTTAATCCTTTTCAATGTATTCCACCTAAAACAAATTCCTTATGTGTTTTTACCCTGGATCTAAATATGGTACTTTTAAAATATTTTTCAAATTATCACTCTCAAAATTAGGAGAAAATTAATACATTTTAATGGGAAAATATGGGCTTAGGAATTAGACAAATAGAACTCAAAACTTGGATTTTCCATCATTAAGTGTACAAACTTAAGTTGATCATGTCCTCCAAGGCTCAGTTCATCATCAATAAATTATGACTGATAATACATAATTTACAGAAGTATTTGAGATTTATGTCACTATGTGTGAAAAACACTAGGTGAATTGTTTGCTCTCTTAACTACTTTAAAAGAATCAACTTTGATAAAAGAATTAAAGTTTTTGGCAATCCTTTACATACCCTACAGTTTTTCTTGACCCTTGCTAAATCAGTCTCTTCATAACTCGTTATCTTTAATATAAATAAAGGGATAATATTATTTCACTCATTTTTTATTCCCTTTGAAATGCTAATATTATCCATTCTTTCTTAAAGTTTCCATCATAATTTGCTCTTTTCTGATTGAATCTTCCTTTCTGGTGTGTGTGTGTGTGTGCATGTGCACATACAGATATTTAGATAAAAGGTAGAGAAAATGAGTTGCTTTTTCTAGGAAATAGCTTAGCAACTGGGTGAAGGGCTGCAGTTATTTCAGTCAGTTAATTCAGTCGCTCATATTATTTCACTCATTTTTTATTCCCTTTGAAATGCTAATATTATCCATTTTTTCTTAAAGTTCCCATCATAATTTGCTCTTTTCTGATTGAATCTTCCTTTCTGGTGTGTGTGTGTGTGTGCATGTGCACATACAGATATTTAGATAAAAGGTAGAGAAAATGAGTTGCTTTTTCTAGGAAATAGCTTAGCAACTGGGTGAAGGGCTGCAGTTATTTCAGTCAGTTAATTCAGTCGCTCAGTCATGTCTGACTCTTTGTGACTACATGGACTACAGCACATGAGGGCTCCCTATCCATTACCAACTCCCAGAATCTACTCAAACTCCATTAAGTCAGTGATGCCATCCAACCATTTCATCCTCTGTCATCCTCTTTTCCTCCCACTTTCAATCTTTCCCAGCATCAGGGAAAGAAAAGTTCTAGTGAATCAACTCTTCACATCAGGTGGGCAAAGTATTGGAGTTTCAGCTTCAGCATCAGTACTTCCAATGAGTATTCAGGACTGATTTCCTTCAGGATGGACTGGTTAGATCTTCTTATACTCCAAGGGACTCTCAAGAGTCTTCTCCAATAGAAAGCATCAATTCTTCAGTGCTCAGTTTTCTTTATATTACAACTCTCACATCCATACATGACTCCTGGAAAAACCATAGCTTTGACTAGATGGGCCTTTGTTGGCAAAGTAATGTCTCTGCTTTTTAATATGCTGTCTACGTTGTAGTTATTTTCATTGTATACAGTTCTGTGCAGTATGTATCTGTATATTAAAATAAAA
>SJYC01063557.1:23-14087 GCA_006408675.1 Madoqua kirkii
AGTAATGTCTCTGCTTTTTAATATGCTGTCTACGTTGTAGTTATTTTCATTGTATACAGTTCTGTGCAGTATGTATCTGTATATTAAAATAAAATAGTCATGCTTTACTATTGAAATATTTAACCAACACAATGCTAGTTTTGTCTTTGACATTGAAAACATTAAATTTTAAATTTCTTAACAATCACAACTATCTCTAAGTTCATGCAATGATCTTTTCTCTAAGACCTCACACTATCTATCTGTTTCTTTAATCAGAGGCAAACTCATATTCCTTTATTATTTTATGTTATTATGCTTCTTTATGTCTCAATTGAAATATTAATTTTTAGACCTCTCACCAGGAAAATTGTTCTTTGAGTATCATATTTGTTCCTACTCTATAGTAGATACTGATTTTTATCATAGTAGTAACAAATATTGTACAGCAATGATTATCTTTATTTAGATTGCATGTGGTCATAAACAAAGAATTGATCCCACACATGCCTACTTATAGTTCCCACGAGGCCAGAGAGGCAATGTAAAGTAGCTGCTGTAGCAAAAAAGATTTCAGATCGTGTGCATTTTATACCATACTGCGGTATTGTGATCTCCAAGGAATCTTTAAAAACTAGATTTTCTTTACGGCAGGCTTACTTATGCAATTCTTCTCTGATTACAGAGGTTTCCTTCTTTCTCTTCTGATTACAGAAGTTTCCTTCTTTCTCTTTTTCAAATCATTCAAAGCATCAATACCTGAGTTCACCGAACAATGTCATTACTTACTCTATATTATGCAATTTTATAAGCAGTAAGTTTTTATTCTCATAATTTGACTAAACAATACATGGACAAAGCAGATCTGTCAGCCCATATGCACAATTTTCAGTCATGCCAGATGTCTGAGATACATACATGTCTGAGTATTTCTGAACTGAAAGAAAAAGAGCCACAAACCTGACCCACTTCAGTATCTCCTCCCAACACATTTGTCCATCCTGTCAAGACTGCAGCAAGATTGAGGGTTCATGAGGAAAACAGTAGGTCCTCAAGGACTCACCTGGTGATTGCTGTCACAATCCTTGTTAAATATTCTAAATATCAAGGGATGTTGGGTGGAAGTTTAATATATACTACATATTTTTGTTAGAATTTTTCATAATTTGAATGAAGTATATACAACTTTATGTGAGAAAACCATTGCATCTGAGTCCAAGAAGGTGGGCAATATCCTTACCACTTTGACCTTTTTAGGTCGGTCTAGTTTGGAGACATTTTCTGGCAGTGTGGAGGTCTTGTTGTCCATCTGATGATTCCTAGGACACCGAGGCAGAATCTGGAGTCAAGGCTCCCTGGATTCAGGCCTCGATTGTGTTACTCCACTAGCTATAGGACTCTAGGTCTCTCACTAACTTCTCTCTGCTGTAAAACAGTAACACTAATCATCGCTGCCTCACAGGACTGTTGCGTAGACCATATGAGATAATAACGTAAAATGCTTATAAAAGTACATGGCACGTCTCATGTTCAGTAAGTATTAATAATCACTGCTGTGATGGTGGTCAGCATTGTTACTGCTGGGTCATGCTGCCATCACCCGGGCCAGTTTCTCATGATGCATAAAGTTACACTTGGCAGCTTTAAGAACGTGTAAGTAACTGTTAGGCAATCTATTTTGAAAGATGGACATCTGAAATAAATGTTATTTTTAGTCTACTAAAAAAATATTTCTGCCAAACAGTGCTAATTATCAAATCATCTTTAATTTAATAAAATCTACTAGTAGTATGAATAGTAGTGGTGAAAGTGGGCACCCTTGTCTTGTTCCTGACTTTAGGGGAAATGCTTTCAATTTTTCACCATTGAGGATAATGTTTGCTGTGGGTTTGTCATATATAGCTTTTATTATATTGAGGTATGTTCCTTCTATTCCTGCTTTCTGGAGAGTTTTTTCATAAATGGATGTTGAGCTTTGTAATAGTTTAATTACAATCTGGTCTCCATGCTTATCCCTTTTCTCTCCTGCTCCTTGGGGATAAAAAAGAATATATTTGATGAATAGCAATAATTAGAAGAAATACTATGCACTTAATATTTAATAACTTGTTTCTCACAACACTTATAAATGGGTAGCTAACACTAACTCCATTCTACAGATAAGAAAACAGATTATCAGAAGGGCTGATACCTTTCAAGATTACAGAATTAATAAATTAAATAACTGTATTCCAAAATCTATGCTCACAGTGCTACGCATTTGTTAAAGTGTTTAATGAATAGAAAGCCACTATGATCTTTCCCCAATAGCTCAGCAGATAAGGAATCTGCCTGCAATGCAGGAGACACAGGGGACATGAGTTTGATTCTTGGATTGGGAAGAGCGCCTATAAAAGGAAAAGGTAACCCACTCTAGTACTCTTGCCTACAAAATTCCATGAACAGAAGAGCTTGGTGGTCTACAGCCCAAAGGGTTGTGAAGAGTTGGACACAACTGAACACAAACACAAGACAAGACAAGCTGATATTTGAATAGAAAGATCTGAGGCAACAGTGAGTTAGTATATCTTCAAATGAAAGGCTGTGGTCAGCAGTAGCATTCATTAGCCTTGGCATCAAAATTATTTTTTCTGTTTGTGTGTGTGTGTGTGTGTGTGTGTGTGTGTGTGTGTGTGTGTGTGTGTGTGATTCACAAGAAAAGTCCTTGTTCATCTCTGTAAGTTTTGCCTATGGAAACAGTTTTAAAGTAGAGTTTTTAAATCACAGGATATTTCTTTTTTATTAAAGTGACTAAAAGTTTTGAGTAGGAAGAAAATGATATTTTAGTTTCAAAATGAAAAAAGTATTGAATCTATAATTGCTTTGGGTAGTATACTCATTTTCACTATATTGATTCTTCCAATCCATGAACACGGTATATTTCTCCATCTATTAGTGTCCTCTTTGATTTCTTTCACCAGTGTTTCATAGTTTTCCATATATAGGTCTTTAGTTTCTTGAGGAAGATATATTCCTAAGTATTTTATTCTTTTCATTGCAATGGTTAATGGAATTATTTCTTTAAATTCTCTATTTTCTCATTATTAATGTATAGGAATGCAAGGGATTTCTGTGTGTTGATTTTATATCCTGCAACTTTACTATATTCATTGATTAGCTCTAGTAATTTTCTGGTGGAGTCTTTAGGGTTTTCTATGTAGAGGATGATGTCATCTGCAAACAGTGACAGTTTTACTTCTTTTCCAATTTGGATCCCTTTTATTTCTCTTTCTGCTCTGATTTCTGTGGCCAAAACTTCCAAAACTATGTTGAATAGTAGCAGTGAAAGTGGGCACCCTTGTCTTATTCCTGATTTTAGGGGAAATGCTTTCAATTTTTCACCATTGAGGATAATGTTTGCTGTGGGTTTGTCATATATAGCTTTTATTATGTTGAGGTATGTTTCTTCTATCCCTGCTTTCTGGAGAGTTTTTTTAAATCATAAATGCATGTTGAATTTTGTCAAAGGCTTTCTTTGCATTTATTGAGATAATCATATGCCTTTTATTTTTCAATTTGTTAATGTGGTGTATTTCATTGATTGATTTGCGGATATTGAAGAATCCTTGCATCCCTGGGATAAAGCCCACTTGGTCATGCAGTCTATAGATTCAATGAAATCCCTATAAAGCGACCAATGGTATTTTTCACAGAGCTAGAACAAATAATTTCAAGATTTGTATGGAAATACAAAAAAACTCTAATAGCCAAAGCAATCTTGAAACAGAAGAATGGAACTGGAGAAATCAACCTGCCTGACTTCAGGCTCTACTACAAAGCCACAGTCATCAAGACAGTATGGTACTGGCACAAAGACAGAAATATAGGTCAGTGGAACAAAATAGAAAGCCCAGAGATAAAACTACGCACCTATGGACACCTTATCTTTGACAAAGGAGGCAAGAATATACAGTGGATTAAAGACAATCTCTTTAACAAGTGGTGCTGGGAAAACTGGTCAACCACTTGTAAAAGAATGAAACTAGAACACTTTCTAACACCATACACAAAAATAAACTCAAAATGGATTAAAGATCTAAATCTAAGACCAGAAACTATAAAACTCCTAGAGGAGAACATAGGCAAAACAATCTCCAACATAAATCACAGCAGGATCCTCTATGACCCACCTCCCAGAATATTGGAAATAAAAGCAAAAATAAACAAATGGGACCTAATTAAACTTAAAAGTTTCTGCACAACAAAGGAAACTATAAGCAAAGTAAAAAGACAGCCTTCTGAATGGGAGAAAATAATAGCAAATGAAGCAACTGACAAACAACTAATCTCAAAAATATACAAGGAACTCCTGCTGCTCAATTCCAGAAAAATAAATGACCCAATGAAAAAATGGGCCAAATAACTAAATAGACATTTCTCCAAAGAAGACATACAGATGGCTAACAAACACATGAAAACATGCTCAATATCTCTCATTATCAGAGAAATGCAAATCAAAACCACAATGAGGTACCATTTCGTGCCAGTCAAAATGGCTGCAATCCAAAAGTCTACAAGCAATAAATGTTGGAGAGGGTGTGGAGAAAAGGGAACCCTCTTACACTGTTGGTGGGAATGCAAACTAGTATAGCCACTATGGAGAACAGTGTGGAGATTCCTTTAAAAACTGCTTTATGACCCAGCAATCCCACTGCTGGGCATACACACCAAGGAAACCAGACTTGAAAGAGACACATTACCCCAATGTTCATCGCAGCACTGTTTATAATAACCAGGACATGGAAGCAACCTAGATGTCCATCAGTAGATGAATGGATAAGAAAGCGGTGGTACATATACACAATGGAGTATTACTCAGCCATTAAAAAAATTCATTTGAGTCAGTTCTAATGAGGTGGATAAAACTGAAGACTATTATACAGAGTAAAGTAAGCCAGAAAGAAAAACATCAATACAGTATACTAACGCATATTTATCGAATTTAGAAAGATGGTAATGATAACCCTGTATGTGAGACAGCAAAAGAGACACAGATGTATAGAACAGTCTTTTGGACTCTGTGGGAAAAGGAGAGAATGGGATGATTTGGGAGAATGGCATTGAAACATGTATAGTATCTTATATGAAATGAATCACCAGTCTAGGTTCGATGTATGATACTGGATGCTTGGGGCTGGTGCCCTGGGACGACCCAGAGGGATGGTACAGGGAGGGAGGAGGGAGGGGGGGTTCAGGATGGGGAACACATATACCTGTGGTGAGTTCATGTTGATGTGTGGCAAAACCAATACAATATTATAAAGTAATTAACCTCCAATTAAATAAATTTATATTTTAAAAAATAATTTAAAAAATTTTTTAAAAGTAACATATCTAACAGTTGGAGAATACCCACAAATTGAAATAGCTATTTGAGATTTCTATTATCTAATAGGATATTTATTTGATATTGAATAACTCACTTGTGATTGAGTAAAGATTCACCTTATTCTTACCTGGCATGTAGCTGTCTTAACATCTGTAATTTATCTACTTGGTTTTGCTTCATTTCCCATATTATCTCTTTCCTTACTCCTTTCTATAATTCTCCTTTACCTTTACATTTTTGAGCACCTAATGGTACTCTCTTTTACCTAACGCACTATTTTATCTTTGTAGTAATCTTAACAAGTCAGGAATTTCTGATGCTGAAAATAATTAATCTCTCTGTGATAAATACAAGATTTCATTAGAAGCTAGAGAATAAGTCTAGAGGGAAAAGATTTCAATGTCATGGTGAGAATATGTTTTTTCCTGATTCTAAGACTATTTGGCTTTTTCTTTTGAAAAGCAAAGACCACGCAATACGAGATTCATTGTATTATACAAATGATCCTACCACTGAATTTGATTTTATTTTAATTCTTAAACAGTGTTTAAATCAAACCTAAATGCAAAATTTGAGCTGATCCACTAATGCATATTCTCTACAGTAACCATCATCCTTTTATCATGGATATAAAATTAGATGAATTTTTTTTTCTAGTTTAGTGTGAATATTTAGTACATCATTTAGGAATGACACTATTCATAGAAAAAGTCCACCTTGTAAAACTGAACAGCTTGCCAAATTGATACTATTAATTGTTGCTTTAGAACAACTCTTCTCAGGAAAAAAAAAAAGTTAATCAGTGTGTAACTGTATAATTTTATCAATGAAATCAGTTGGTACAGCTGCTTAAATTTCTAGAATCTTTGCTTTTTGAAGATAAAACATTTCTGAATTGCCAAAGTTCAGCTTTATGCCAAGACAAGAAAGTGCTAAAATTAAGTGTTATTTTCATTTTAAACCATTGAAAAGAAAAGCCAGCTCTTATTGAGTGAATTAAACAAAAGACTTTGACATCAAAAGATCACTTAAGAAAAATGCCCAAACAAAAGCTCCTGCAATGTGAATCAGTAAATCCTTGTAGTTTTAATGTTTTGTGGGATTTGTTGTACCTTACATAAACTAGATTAAAGAGGGCTTGAGGTGTAGGTATCTTTATTCAAAACCATATCTATGAAAACAACCACATCTTTGCAAAACATACATTCTTACAGACTTTCAAGGTTGCACAAATCTGGGCTAGCTGAACAAGCTATAACACAGAGACATGAATTGGCTTGACTCTGCAGCCTGCGGGCTTAGTGGCTCAGTCATGTCCATTTCTTTGCTATCCCATGGACTGTGGTCTGCCAGGCTCCTCTATCCAGTGGATTTCCCGGGCAGGAATATGGGAATGAGTTGCCATTTCCTTCTGCAGGGGATCTTTCCAACTCAAGAGTTGAACCCAGGTTTCCTACATTGTAGTCAATCAGTCAGTTCAGTCACTCAGTCATGTCTGACTCTTTGTGACCCCATAGACTGCAGCACGTCAGGCCTCCCTGTCCATCACCAACTCACGGAGTTTACTCAAACTCATATCCATTGAGTCAGTGATGCCATTCAACCACTTCATCCTCTGTTGTCCCCTTCTCCTCCTGCCCTCAATCTTTCCCAGCATCAGGGTCTTTTCAAATGAGTCAGTTCTTCACATCAAGTGGCCAAAATATTGGAGTTTCAGCATCAGTCCTTCCAATGAATAATCAGGACTGAGTTCCTTTAGGATGGACTGGTTGGATCTCTTTGCAGTCCAAGGGACTCTCAAGAGTCTTCTCCAACACTACAATTCAAAAGCATCAATTCTCCTGCATTTCAGGCGGATTCTTTATTGTCCTAGTGATTCTGCAAAAAGGAGGCGATACTGCTGGAGCATAGTTGCTCATCAACCAGCTTTCTATGCTCAGATTAACAACCCTGTTCCGTGGCAATGCAATCAGCACAGTGTCCTTTGAGATTAAGGAATGAAGAAGCAGGCTGTGTCACTTTAACATTCTTTGCCTTGTGCATTTTCTCTTAGTGAGAATCTCATACCTGAGAATCACTAAATAGAACTAAATTATCAAATAGCCTCAAAAAAATGTAAAATTACACCAGAATCATTAAAAAATCCTAGTTGTTTAATCTCTGAGTGATACTTAACTTCAAACCAGAAGAATGGAATTTAAGAAACAGGAAAAGGTACACTATCATCTGTTCCCTAAATTCTAAAAGTTTGCTCTCATATTAAAATAATTAGGCAATAATTTATTTTTATATTGGTAAGATACAAGAATTGTCCATTATATCAATTCTTCATCTGTTGCATCCTTTAAAGATTGTCTTGTCCTGTTCACCTTTAGAGAACATTGGCCATCAATTTGTTCATTGTTCTTAGAGACAGCATTGAATAGCAGAAATTTCAGGGAAATGCAAAATAAGAAAATCTAGGAGAAGGCAATGGCATCCCACTCCAGTACTCTTGCCTGGAAAATCCCATGGATGGAGAAGCCTGGTGGGCTGCAGTCCATGGGGTCGCTAAGAGTCGAACATGACTGAGCGACTTCACTTTCACTTTTCACTTTCATACATTGGAGAAGGCAATGGCAATCCACTCCAGTGTTCTTGTCTAGAGAATCCCAGGGATAGGGGAGCCTGGTGGGCTGCCGTCTATGGGGTCACACAGAGTTGGACACGACTGAAGCGACTTAGCAGCAGCAGTAGCAGCAGCAGCAGCAGTAGCAGCAGATTCTTATCCTGACTCTCATGCTTACAAGTGGTATAACCATTTACAAGACAGTTCCCTTGGACCTCACTTTTCTCATTTGAAAAAGAAGCACACTGGGCTGTGTAGTTTCTACCACCTTGTCTGGACCCAAATGTCCATAAACTTCTGATGATATTCCCTCTGATATGGGGCATGTCTGTCATTTCCCTATTGTGTCTCAGCTCCACGCCTACCACTCTATGCCTTTGTTCTGTGATATTCCAGCCTGGGACTCTGCACACCACATTTCTCTGTGGTTTCCAGTTTCTAGTTAGATTTCTGGTTTCTTTCCAGTTAGCTTCTCTCGACAGGAGGCACTGAAGGGAGACAGAAAGGTTCTTTGTTTTTTGCTCCTTGAACAACGTCAAACTGTTGTACGTTGCCTAGCAGTTGGTTCTGATTTCCAGCCTCTTTAAAAACTCTCACTTTTACAGCCGTCTAAGTTTACTCATTGTCTAATATTAAATTATTTACTATAGTTTCCAGTTTTTTGTTTGGACCTATACTAATACTTGGGCTTCCCCGGTGCAGAATCCACCTGCAATATAAATGTGGGTTCAATCCCTGGGTCAGGAAGATCCCCCAGAGGAGGAAATGGCAACCCACTTCAATATTCTTGCCTGGAGAATCCCATGGACAGAGGAGCCTGGCAGGCTACAGTCCATGGGGTCGCAAGAGTTGGAAACAACTTAGCAACTAAGCAACAACAAATACTAATATTTAGGTTAAGGGGCACTGGATAGAACTATATTTTTCAAAGGATATGACCCATGTTTATCTTCTTTACCTTGTCCACTGCTGTACTCATGATCTGAAACACAGTAATCTCTCAGTGCATACTAAGTCAGCTGGTCTTTCATAGATGAGTAACCTTGATTCAAGTCCTAGCCTTATTGGTTAAAAGTTCTGTGATGTTGAGAAATTCTAACATATGTGATCATCAATTATATAATCTAAAAAACAGAAAACTACAAACTGTTCTTTGTAATTCTCCATTATCTGCAATAAACCTGACTTAATTTAGTTTTTCCTATATACTTGTATTTCCCCAGCATGCAGCAGATTGTCTGGCTCATGGTTGGTATTCAATAAATTTGTGTTAAATAAATGATGAATGAAGGATGCAGATAATAAAAATATTTTTTTGATTGATCAGAGCATGGGGAGTGTTCAAAAAATTTTGACTATATCATCTTATTACTTCTGTAAGTTTCAGAATTCCCCAATGCATAGATAGTATGTAAGGACCATGTTTTCTATAGCTCTGTGTTCTCAATATGTAGCATAGCACCTAGGCCTATGGATACTCTTGGAGAGTTGAATAAATCGTGTTACTAAGTATCCTCAACAATGGTAAATACTGAAACCAGGAGTAAGATGAAACAGTAATCTCCTTTATTTATTACTATAGCTGCATTCTGTATGGACATGTTAAATTTTACCTTTAAGAACTTAGGGCTCAAAACATCTCCATGTTAATTACTAGCTGTTAACTTCTCTTCCCCACAACTTTCTCATATATAAATGAAGACTATAATAGTACTGTTCTCATAGGTTTCTGCAGATTAAATAAAGTACTACATCAAAAGCTCTGGGGGCAATGCTAAATACAGTAATCACTCAATAATACTAGTGATTGTTCTAGAATCATTCATTCAAATCTGCCAAAATCTTATTTCTGAGCTCTCTATTATTGATGAAACAATACTTATAAATAATTTGGAACATCCACTAGGCACCTTAAGTTTTCTAGTGAACGTAAAATTTTGTGTCACAATCTAGTAGAAATCCAAACCAGAAACTTGGCAGCTTTTCTGCCTCTCACTTTGTACATCTACCTGGTCACTAAGGGTTACACAAATGAACCAAAAGATGACCTCTGTGCCTTGAGCCCCACGTTGTTAATTTCTTCACTGCAGGCTGTGTTAGCTCAAAAGCCTGCCAAAAACAAACTCATTTTCATAACTCCAGTTATTTAAAAAAAAAAAAAACCCATCCAAGCAGTCAGCCCCCAAATCTCTTTATTTCTTTTCTTTTATAACCTCTTTAGAAAGAAAGTGAAAGTGAAGTCGCTCAGTCATGTCCCACTCTTTGCGACCCGTGGACTGTAGCCTACAAGGCTCCTCTGTCCATGGGATTCTCCAGGCAGGAATACAGGAGTGGGTTGCCAATTCCTTCTCCAGGGGATCTTCCCAACCCATGGCTTGAATCTGGGTCTCCAGCATTGTAGGCAGACACTTTACCATCTGAAAAACCAGGGAAGTCCGAACCTCCCTAGAATCCACGTTTTATTTTTCATCCTGGCCACAATTGCTATGGTTCAAGACTCATCATCTTTAACCTTACCTTTTATACACACTGTGTGTGTATGTTAGTCTCTTAGTTGTGTCCAACTCTTTATAACCCCATGTACTGCAGCCTGCCAGGCTCCTCTGTCCATGGAATTCTCCAGGCAAGAGTACTGGCGTGGGTAGCCTTTCCCTTTTCTAGGGGATCTTCCTGACCCAGGGAATGAACCCAGGTTTCCTGCATTGCAGGAATATTCTTTACCATCTGAGCCACCAGGGGAGCTATTTATACACGCTAATAATTTTTTATAAGATAACAAAGAAGGACCTACTAGATAGCACAAGGAACTCTTCTCAGTACTCTGTAATGACCTATATGGGAAAATAATCTAAATAAGAGTGGATATATGTACACATGTAACCAATTCACTTTGCTGTATAGCAGGAATTAACACAATATTTTAAATCAACTCTAGTGTTAGTTGCTCAGTTGTGTCCAACTCTGTGACCCCATAGACTGTAGCCTGCCAGGTCAGAAAATACATAAATAAATAAAATAAGCTTATAATTGGCCTCTCGTCCCCTCCAGTTTTATCATCCATAAAACACTCAGGCTGATCTTCTCAAGCATAAACTCAATTGTATTACATGCTGCTTAATAGCTTTCATTAGCTGATTATAACACTGCAACTTTGTTGACTTGAAGTAGGTTAATATGACTGTCTAGTTCTAAACTTTTAAAGTAACATCTGTATAAAGAAACGAAATATAAGTAAAAAAAAATAAAATGAGTTGTGAGTGATGTGATAAAAAAGACAGGGCTATCATAAAAATAAGGCAAATTCATAATTGCTAGTCTGTGACACATAGAAGACCACCAAAGAAATCGTCAAAGATACTTTTGAAACAACATATTGAATTTAAAGTCATAAGTATTTACAGAGATGCTCAAATAAGTCTGTGTTATTTTCCTGTTCATAAGAGGTATCATCACTTGTATAAAAGTGCTCAAAAGGCACAGGATTTATAAAGGTAGTAGGAAAGAATAAAAATAGCAGTGCTTTCCAAATGTGCAAATTTACATGCTTGTTCTAACAAAACTTGTTTAAGTCAGATTGGATTCATTTGACATTTAAGAATTCATAAATCAATCCTCAAAAAAATAATACAGAAAAATTCTCATGTGAAATTCTCAACCTTTTTTTACCACGTTATTTTCAAGTCGCTAGAATGTTTTGTCTTGTAAAGGTTGAATTCCAAAGCTCTCCTCCAATATTTGTTGATTCATTTAACATCTAATTGTTGAGTACTTTGCTTGGCTCTAATACTAAGACAAATAGAAAAGATCCCTTAGTTATAGCAGTTTATATTTACAGGAAAAAAATTTTTTTAAAGCACATATAATCAAATAATCTTCTGACTATGCTTAACAGAGTTTTGTTTATACAAGATACAAGTATGACTTAAGTGGATCATAGTCAACCTCCTTTAGGTGAGTGGAGAGACAGATTAAAGAAGAAATCTTTGACCTACATCTCCAAGCAAAGTGAAGTTTTTAAAAAGAGGTTGAGAGGAAGGCCACTGTAAGGTCAGTAAAGCTTAGCCCACTCTAGAGCTATAATTCCTAGCTGACATTTGTGTACTATAGGTATCAGGTTATTTTTAAGCAATACATTCTATGCAATATTTTTTGTGGCATGAACTTCCAAGTATAGCTAAGTTTAACCTTCAACGTTTAGTGAAGTTTGAAAAAGAATTGAAATATATCTAGTCATTTTACCTGTACTTTTGTCTTTGACAAGTGATCTTGAATTATCTCAAGTAGATTTTTACCATTTTACTTTATACAGAATGGTATGTAAAATTCTGTATAAGAATTTTATAAGAGAAAAAGAGAAAAGAGAAAAAATAGCATGCACTGTAGAAATTCAGTTCAGTTCAGTTCAGTTCAGTCACTCCGACTCTTTGTGAACCCATGAATTGCAGCACGCCAGGCCTCCCTGTTCATCACCATCTCCCGGAGTTCACCCAGACTCACGTCCATCGAGTCAGTGATGCCATCCAGCCATTTCATCCTTGGTCTTCCCCTTCTCCTCCTGCCCCCAATCCCTCCCAGCATCAGAGTCTTTTCCAGTGAGTCAACTCTTCTCATAAGGTGGCCAAAGTACTGAAGCTTCAGCTTTAACATCATTCCTTCCAAAGAAATCTCAGGGTTGATCTTCAGAATGGACTGGTTGGATCTCCTTGCAGACCAAGGGACTCTCAAGAGTCTTCTCCAACACCACAATTCAAAAGCACTGTAGAGATTAAATATGATAAAAATTACCAGGCCTCAATTTCTTTATCTGTAAAGTGAGAATGCAAAACCATTTACCACATAGGGTAATAGAAAGGATTACTACTCATATAAAGTGTTTAGAAGAGTGCCTGTCACACAGTAAACTCTAGGTGTTAATTATGAGAACATTCTGAACCTTATACATATTTTTTCCATGACTCTTGAAATAATTCAGACTGACAGTATTTTTTATTTTGTTATTTTGATTATATTTCTTATTACCTTAATATAGACTTATTCACCATATAATAGTTTAAAACTGATTTTATTTGTAACATACTGTGCTCAGTATGTCCAAGTCTTTATGGCCCCATGGGCTATGGCTCACAAGGCTCCTGTGCCCATGGAATATTCCAGGCAAGAATACTGGAGTGGGATACCATTTCCTACTCCAGGGAATCTTCCTGACCCAGGAATCCAACCTTCATCTCTTGGGTCTCTTGCACTAACAGATGGATTCTTTATCACTAGCGCTACCTGGGAAGCCCTTGTAGCATATTAATTATGAATTAATTTAAGGTGATCTGAGATGCTCCATACACAACCTATAAGATCCTGAATAAGAGATAGCATTCAGTTCAGTTCAGTCGCTCAGTCATGTCCCACTCTTTGTGACCCCATGTAGCATATTAATTATGAATTAATTTAAGGTGATTTGAGATGTTCCATCTCAACCTATAAGATCCTGAATGAAAGATAGCATTAAGGTATAAGTGGCTTCAATGACTTCCAACCCAAGAGCTATGTGGAGAGTAAGGAAGGAACAAGGTTGGAAAAATTCAGAGCAAGTCTGTGAAAAACCCTTTATATCTTATAGCACATACATGGAAGAGACTTCCATGTATGACACGATGTTTTCCCAGACATGACAAATGGTTTCCCAAATTAGATGGTGATTCTTAAAAACCTATGTGATATTGCCAGTGAAAGAAGGGAAAGTGGAGTCGCCCAGTCATGTCTGACTCTCTGCGACCTCACAGTCTGTAACCTGCCAGGCTTCGCCCTCCATGGCAAGGATACTGGAGTGGGTTGCCATTTCCTTCTCCAGTATTGCCAGTAATAGGTTGTAAATCTAAAACAACCATTTCTAAACTATTAGTAAAATTTTCAATCTACTCTGTCTTTTCTCAATTCTCTCTATAGAAAATTATTTACAAAATTGCCATCATAGAAAGATGGCACCATCAAATCAATAAGTTTGCAGCCAAATTTTGCAGGTAAAACGTCTTATAAAGTAGTATTAGTAAACGAATACAAATATTGCTTTATTTCCTCATTTTTTTCTCTTTTTTTCTTAAAAAAAATTTTTTTT
>SJYC01063558.1:0-22137 GCA_006408675.1 Madoqua kirkii
TGACCTGGGGAGTTCCCCTCTCAGTATCCTATCATTTTGCCTTTTTCATTCTGTTCATGGGGTTCTCAAGGCAAGAATACTGAAGTGGCTTGCCATTCCCTTCTCCAGTGGACCAAGTTCTGTCAGCCCAGCTGAAGGCAATTTTATAGGAAAGTATAAATTATGAAAGTTGACTTGAAAATGTATTTATATCAGTTAACCATTTAAAATGCTAAAATATGTACCAGACCAAATTTTTTGAATAGGTTGTTTAGGTATGTAGCATGTCCCATAGCATTAACAAAGATTAAATCTTCCTAGAACTAATTTTGAAAGCTAAAAATGGTTTGATATGCATTCTTAACATACTATACAAAAAGGAAACTACTATATTTAATGTAAGACATAGGGGGGACATTCCTGAAAAAAAAATCTCAGGATTTCACACAGCACAATGAAATGTTACCAACAAATTGTACTTGTACTTGAAATGCAAGAATGACTAACATTTTAGAAAAAAAATATCTTTATTAAATGCATGACACACTGAAATTTAAGAGAATTTATTTTAAAAAGCTGTAATCATCTTAATTCATTTGATGAAATTTAACATCTGTTCCCTGTTCTCAAAAGATTTATTAACTTGTGTTGCCTAAATTATATTTCTTCTAACATGAGTGAAAATTACCAATTCGGACCAACAATGGATGTCAGTTTTAGTTGTAGAATTCTATGGTGGTGCTTTCCAATGGTTATAACAATGGTAATGATGTTCTCTGCATTGTCAAATAGAATAGACACTAGAAAGACATGGCTGTTAATTAGTTGACATGTAGTTGCAGAACTACGTTTTGCATTTTATTAATTATTAAATAATTTAAATATACATTTGAATATAGCACATAGATAGTGGATACTGCCTAGAAAGCTCAACCCCAGGTACAAACTTCCTAAGTTCATGATACAGTTAGGGAATGCCAGTTAAGTTAGACATGAACTGTGCCATGTCTTGTGGAAATAGGAGTGGTAGGATAGATTGCACTCCTTCAGTCATGAGACTAGCGTTCAGTTTATCTCAATATAAGCAACAGTATTATTGAGTACTCATAGATATCATTTTGCATGTTGATCTTCTGAAAAAAATATGTAAAATTTAAAAGTAAAGATATAGACAGAAATTTATTTCTAATTTTATGTGAGTAAAATTCCACTAGAATGAAAGTTCCTTAAAGTCTGGGTCGTTACTTTGTTCACTACTCCAGTTTAGTCACTCTGCTGCTGCTAAGTCGCTTCAGTCGTGTCCGACTCTCCCTCATCCCTGGGATTCTCCAGGCAAGAACACTGGAGTGAGTTGCCATTCCCTTCTCCAGTTCATGAAAGTGAAAAGTGAAAGTGAAGTCTCTCCAGTCGTGTCTGACCCTTAGCGACCACATGGACTGCAGCCCACCAGGCTCCTCCCTCCATGGAATTTTCCAGGCAAGAGTACTGGAATGGATTACTATTGCCTTCTCCACTCAGTCATGTCCAAGTCTTTGAGACCCCATAAACTGTAGCCCAGCTTACTGTAAAGTCAGACTTTCTCTGCTGCTCAATATGAAGTTTTTAATTAAGCATAAAACTCAAAAAAGTTTATTTACATATTTATTTTTATTGATGAATTTACAATGCTGTGTTAGTTTCTGGTGGACAGCACAATGAATCAATTTTATATATTTTTCTCATAATTTGTTTCTCATATATTATTTCAAAATGTTGAGTATAATTCCCTGTGCTTTAGAGTAGACTCTTGTTATCTGTGTGTGTGTGTGTGTGTGTGTGTGCGTGTGTGTGTGTGTATGTGTGTAGTCACTAAGTCATATCTGCCTCTTTTGTGACTCCATGGACCATAGCCTGCTAGGTTCCTCTGTCCATGGCAGTTCCCAGGCAAGAATACTGGAGTGGGTTGCCATTTCATTCTCCGGGAAATCTTCTCCACCCAGGGATTGAACCCATGTCTCCTTCATTGCAGGCAGATTCTTTACTGCTGCACCACAGGACTTCCCTGAGGATGCGATGCATCACCAACTCAATAAAGATGAATCTGAGGAGACTCTGGGAGATAGTGCAGGACGGAGGAACCTGGCAGGATACAGTCCATGGGGTCACAAAGCATTAGACGTGACTTAGCTGCTGAACAACAACGGTAGGTCCCTGCTTAACATGGGGTATAGAACACAGAGGACATTCATTCACCTTTGAGAAAAAGCAGAAAGGAAAGAAAGAAAAAGGAAAGAAAAAAATGGAGGTACAGAAGCAGAAGGAAGAGTCTTTTTTTCTATGTTTTTATACTGTTGGATTATGACATTGGTATTAAATTATATGATTATATTGATAAGATAAATAATGAAAGAAAAGATAAAATGAGATTTCCTTACCTTTAAGCTGTGTATAAGTTATGTCTGTTAGGCCAACACAGGATCGCTCCAAACATTTAATAATAAGGTCTTCTGGAGGTATTAAATGATCTTTTAACATTTTTACAAAAGCAAATATATTTTAGGACTCCCATTGCTATTAATTACCATTTTTAAGTTTTTCTAGTTGAAGTGATTTGCAAATCAAAGGGAACTATACTGTATTTAATATTATTGCTGTTTCTGAGTCTTGCAGTTCAACAGAATTGCCAAATGCTGAATTGGGAAAGAAAGAGAATGGAAGGAATAATTAACAAGTCAGTTGGAGAGATTGGTGATCATTGGAGACAAGAAGGTAGACACCATGAGGGTCAAAGTGACTGCAGATCCATGATCTGTAAACTATGGCGTAGGGGAAAAAGGGTGCGCTTCAGAGTTACATTCACTTAGATTCTTATGGACTCTTTCTGTGCCAAGTACTGATTGTGTGATGCCTAGATTCACCATCTGTAAATTTTCGTGATGAAAATACATACCAGAATGGTATAGCTGTTAAATCAACTACCAGTCTAAAGCACTGACATTGTCTGATACATAGACAGCACTTAAAAGAAATACAAATTCCAACATGGATACCATTTTTCCATGTTTGTTACCTCCCTACTCTTTTAGCAAAATGGTTTATCCCTTGTTCAAATAACATTTTGCATGATTGTACCAAGACAGTTTCCTTTCCAAATAAATCCCAAACCAATAGTTCATTGCAAGAGCATTGTTAATTATCTTAGGAATATCATCAATTCCATGAATCGCAGCACTCCAGGCCTCCCTGTCCATCACCATCTCCCGGAGTTCACTCAGAGTCACATCCATTGAGTCTGTGATGCCATCCAGCCATCTCATCCTCAGTGGTCCCCTTCTGCTCCTGCCTCCAATCCCTCCTAGAATCAGAGTCTTTTCCAGTGAGTCAACTCTTCACATGAGGTGGCCAAAGTACTGGAGTTTCAACTTTAGCATCATTCCTTCCAAAAAGAAACCCCAGGGCTAATCTCCTTCAGAATGGATTGGTTGGATCTCCTTGTAGTCCAAGGGACTCTCAAGAGTCTTCTCCAACACCACAGTTCAAAAGCATCAATTCTTCGACACTCAGCCTTCTTCACAGTCCAACTCTCACATCCATACATGACTACAGGAAAAACCATAGGCTTGACTAGACAGACCTTAGTCAGCAAAGTAATGTCTCTGCTTTTCAATATGCTGTCTAGGTTGGTCATAACTTTTCTTCCAAGGAGTAAGCGTCTTTTAATTTCATGGCTGCAGTCACCATCTGCAGTGATTTTGGAGCACCCCAAAGTAAAGTCTGACAGTGTTTCCACTGTTACTTCTCAGCAAAGTTCTATCTATCCTGAATTCTTTTGAAGAATTTGTATTTTGACCTTGACAGACTCTTGCATTATTCCTCCACAGTTCTTGATTGATCATAGGGAAATGTAGGTTGGGCTGCAAAAATAAAAGGTCACATAAGACTAAGGAAACATTCTAACCCAATTTCTATTTACACTCATTTTCTAAAAGTGGAATGAAAAATGTAGAATGCCAAGGTTTTATTTTTAAAACAAGTTTTAATGGAAATAAGGAGAATGTTGTGTGATAACATTTCATTAAAAAGAGTAAACTTAAATATTAAAAATGATACTGAGTGATCCCTTATAAGTTCTTGTATCTCCTTTTCTGGGGATGACAGGAGGGGAAAAAAAATAGAATGCATTTCTGTGTTTGATTTTGAGATGATCTGTTTCATTTAATTCTAGACTCAGTTTTGTTTTAAATCGACAGTGTAGCCTAGCTTCATAGTGCATTTCTTCCAAAAGCTGTGTACTGAAACAGCATTACAGTATTGATTCATTTTACATCATTGATGGTGTGATTGTATAATTAGAAGAACTGTGAAGAAATCTTTCACACTCTACCCTGGTTGAAGAAATAAACAACTCCATGGGATAAATCTTTAAAACATTAAAGAATTTTAAAAATAAGTGTTGTGTTGGTGATTCATGCACTCCATAATAATTTGGATTACATTTATCATTTAGTTATGCAGATTGATACTTGAGTAAACAATAGCTTCCTCATAGAAAGGCTTAGAAATTTCTTGACTTACTGTTCTCAAAGTATAATGTATATCTAAATCACCTGGACAGCTAATAAAAGTCATATTACAGGCCCCACACCCTGATGTTCAGCTTTAATAGATAAAATATGGGCATATGTATCTGCATTCTGGGGTAAACCCATAGGCTTATTATATTTATGAGTAAGAAATATCCCATTCCCTTATTCAACATTTATTGAGGGTCAACTGTGAGACTATTTCTAGACATTTTCAAGATGAATTAAACATATTTCCTATTCATCAGTAGGTCAGTGTGAAGGGAAAGGAATAAAAATTTTTAAAAAGTGAAATCCATTCTGGCAGAATGTACACAACGTGGTATGGAACCGTAGGGCATATCATGTAACCTAGCCTGAAACCCAAGGATGATTCTTATTTTATGCCTTTTCTAAGCTATAAAATTAAAAGTTTCAGAAGGAAGTTAGGCTGAAGAACCTGAGGACATATACTACAGAGAGAGTATGAGCAGTGAGAAAAGAAGCAAAATGGAATGTTCATGAAGCTACAGACAGGTTACTGTGGCCCTGACTTTTCAGGGGGAGGACAAAAATCACAGGAGATAAGACTGGAGAAAGAGGAAGAAACAAGTTTGTAGATAAGGCTTAAACCATATTGTGGAACTTTAATTTTATGCTAAAGAGATAGCATGTGGATTTTAAGGTGGATAATGATATGGTTAGATTTAGAGGTAAAGGATGTATTTCTCTCCTTGAGAATCATATGGCCTCAGAAATCAGCTTTATCTCTATGGGACGCATTGCCTTTATCCTTGAGGAAATCCAGAGTTCAGGAATAGAGAAATATATTCTTGGCACTAGACCAATGCCAAGGAAGGGTACCAAGGACTCAGGAAAAGAAATAAATACAATGAGAGTTATCTTAGTAATTTTTTTTATAAGGAAGTTGGGACTGTGAATTCTGAGTTCCAAGGCTGATCTTTAGAAATATCTATTTTAAGGACTGGAACATTTAAAGAGCAGGGTATCTCTCTCACAGGTTGGCATGTGTAGGAGGAGTGTGTTTTGTATATTCTATATGATCTGAGCAGGATCACTCAAGTCATCACAAGCATAGGATGATCATAATTGAAATTAACCTTTTGGTTTCTTCCTATTAAGGATGTTCCTTTTGGTTGGCATTATAAATGCTTACCACATGAAAGCACCTTCTTCTGATTTGCTACAGTGATCATAGAAAAATATAACTTTTCTCTTAGTGAACTAAATCAAGCAAATTATAGTGAGAGCTACAAAGAAGAAAATTACATGTTGTCATCAATTTAGGCAGTAGGGTCATAATTTTAATAAAAACTTCTCCTGTTAATTTTGTCAGTCATTCTGTGTGTGTCACCATCGGAGGAATACCCATCCCAATGGACTAGACAGGCTCACATTAGAAGTTTTATTCTTGGGCAAAAGTTTTCCAAGAGCTAGCATAGAATGTATTGTTCTCATTCATGTGCCAAAAACATAAGGAAAGTGACACATAATAAACTCAAAGCTGTTGAGAGAGAATTTGAAAAAAATCTGACAGTGCACTGGATCTCAGACTTCATAGGCTACAGAGTCCCCGTTGAAGGTTGTTTAACATATAAATGCTCAGATCTCCATCTCTTGCAGTCTCAAGAGGCACCTAAATTTTTAGTGCATTTCTGGTGCACGCCAAAGATTAAGAATCAGATTCACAAACGACCAAAGCCTTCCAGTATCCATTCAGAGAACTGTTTTAAAATGTTATAGCAAGAACGCCTTTCTGCTGCATGCTTTAACCTGACAATGTATAAAATGTTAAATTCTATTTAAACTTTGCAAATCTAGAAGATCAGAATTTACAAAGATGAAAAGATAGTAACTAACATGTTTAAACAACTCAATATAGTAAAGGATAAGTTAATTTTAAAAAAGTAACTGCAGTCTCACATGAGAATACGAAATGCAAATCAAGTTATGCTTGTTGCGTAAGAAATGAGATTATGCCCATGCAAACTTTGAAAGTGGTAGATTTATATGGAAAAATTAAGCAAGTATATATTGAACTAATATATTCATCAAGTGTAAAAAACAAAAAGGTACTAAAAATTATGGGGGAAAAAGAAACAGAAAGCCTTTGCCTCTAAAACTGGATTTTGATTCTCTGGACCCATTGGTTTGTTGCTGTTGTTCTAGTTAACCTTGTATTACCTGAAAGAAACACACACACGCACACACACACACACACACACACACACACACACACACACACATTCCGCAAGCAAGAATATGGTTAAGTTTGTGAAGGTTGGCCCAAAGAAAACTCAGTGTCTGTGTGCAGGGCACACATTTCACATTTTAAAATATAATTCAGTTTTTGTAGAAAGGGTTCTGCCACAGTACATAAACTTTTCTCAGTAATATGGTGAAATTTCCACCTGTCTCCTCAGAAATAGTTCATTAAACTAAATAAGAGAATTTGTTTTAAAGAAAGTCTGCAGCAACCTGTGATAGCTGGTTTTTCCTGGTGATCCTGCTTCAACAAGCCATGTGGTCATCAAGTTAGTAACTGACTGTGGACCGATTCCTTTAACCTGATGAGGTTTACATAATCTGAATTCAGTCATCAGGGCATTGAAAACAGAAGGGACAAGAGGGACGAGAAAGTGAATACTCCACAGTTCTTAATTTTTGCTCAGCTCAGAAAGTCAGTCTCCTGTCAGAATCTCGGAGATCTGTGCCTCCTCAGGGCTACTGCAGACTTGGAGCCTCTGCTCTTTCGATGTCATCGTGCAGCTCTCAAACAAATGCAGAGGATAGCTTTCCAAATGCTTTGAAACATGTGGAGTCTGAAACTTTGCTAAAACTTGAAAATGTCAGAATGATTTCCCCCAGGCCTGCAAATGCTCTCTTTTTCTCTGCTGCAGAGAAATGCAGCCAGCTCTACATTTACACTGGAATGACCAGTTTGAAAATATACCTGACAGTGCGTTTGAGACTGCTGAGACAAGAGGCATGGTGGACCAAAACATCAGTTTAATGTTGCAAGAGTTCAACTCTGAACGCTGATACTCATATTCTATGTGACCTGAGCTATGGTCTCTAATCCCTTTCCCTCATCTGAAAATGGTGATGATATATATCTTGATAGATTCTCATGATGACTAAGTGTTGAAATTCTTATAAAGCATATTTTAAAATGTCTAAAAATAGTTATCTATGAGTAAGAAAATACATAGCCAGAATCATTCTAGGTAAGTTTACTGATCACCTTGTTTATGTAATAGAGGTGGCAGGTTATATCAAAATTCTCTGTGAGCCTCTGTAACATTTTGAGGAACATTTTAGAAGGCCATAGAGAATCTCTAGTTTATATGGAGGTATAATTAAGCCCTGAGGAATAGCAAAGGAAGCCAACTCTGTCATATGCAGAGATTTCCAAGAAGTTTGGGAGGACTATAAATTTACAGTGACAAAAAATGACACAATTAAGTCACTTTCTCTCAGCTGTATTGAGCATTGCAGAGAAGATGGAAAGATAGAATGTTAGAAACATTCAGGACTCAAGCACTGTCATTGCTTATTTTTCCAAATAATTATAAAAGATCAAACAAAAGCAACATCATTGATACTGTTACAAGAGTATAGTTGAAGCCTCCCCCCAAAAAAGGTATTAAGAAAATGGATTATTAAAACTTGCAATTTGGAAGCCGAACTTTTGAGAAAAATCAGCAGTAGCTAATATTTGACTGTGCATGTGGGTGACTTCTGTAAAGAGTTGCAGGATCTTGAGTTAAGGAGATGAAATTCCGAGTCTAGAGGCTGGAGACAGAGCCACACCTGGGTCAGCCCACCACAGCCTGCAGTGGCTATAGATTTTATCAGGATGGTAAATAATGGTATTAAGGAAAGATAACAAGATTGTGCAGATAGACATCAATGGATATGACAAATCCCAAGAGAGGGTTCTTAACACCAAGTTATAATTTGACAACAACCACTATCATCATTACCACCAATAAAATTTTTATCAGTGATGAGAGAAACTAAGCTGAATGGAGTAAGTACACTGTGAGAGAGTTGATTGTGTAGGAAAGTTTGTTGACCATGAAAGGGTCATTCCGGAGGCCAAAGGGAAGAATCTGAAGGGAATGGTGAGAAAAATGGAATAGGGAGAGAAAGCACAGAAAATATGGGAATAAGTTTACAAGAAAAGACAGGTGTCAAGAAGAAAGGAATTTAAGGTGGTATCAGAGGATGGGGTATGTGACTACTGTAGGATGGCTCGATCTCCAAGATCCTGGAATAAGTCTTTTGGTGTTTTTCAGTCGCTCAGTCATGTCTGACTCTTTCCCATCCCATGGACTGCAGCACACCAGGCTTCCCTGTCCACCACTTCCCAGAGCTTGCTAAAACTCACGTCCATTGAATGAGTGGTGCCAACCATCTCATCCTCTGTCATCCCCTTCTCTTCCTGTCTTCAATCTTCCCCAGTGTCAGGGTCTTTTCTAATGAGTCAACACTTTGTATAAGGTGATCAAAGTACTGGAGCTTCAATTTCAGTATCAGTCTTTCCAATGAATATTCAGGGTTGATTTCCTTTAGGATTGACTGGTTGGATCTCCTTGCAGTCCAAGGGACTCTTTAAGAGTCTTCTCCAACTCCATAGTTCAGAAGCATCAGTTCTTCAGTGCTCAGCCTTCTTTATGGTTTAACTCTCACATCCATACATGACTATTAGAAAAACCATAGCTTTGACTAGAAAGACCTTTGTCAACAAAGTAATGTCTCTACTTTGCTTCTTAATATGCTGTCTAGGTTTGTCATAGCTTTTCTTCCATGGAGCAAGTATCTTTTAATTTCATGACTGCAGTTCCCACCTGCAATGACTTGGGAGGTGAATAAGAAAGTCTGTCACTGATTCCATTGTTTCCCCATCTCTTTGCCATGAAGCGATAATTCTGGTTCCTTTTCTTTTCAGTGTTTATGCAGTCCAGGTGGTGTAGATGGCTTGTTTGTTAGTTGGAAGTGTATTGTGTTAGTTCCTGCATGAATTATGGAGTCAAATAATGTAGTTACAGGTCTTCCTGCAGTGCCTACTAGCTGTGCAACTTTACCTAATTTCCTGGAGTCTTGGTTTCATCATCTATAAGATGATCAGTTTAGCAGGTTCATCATGGAGCTGTAGGATTAAATGTCATTATGTATGTGTGTGTGTGTATGTGTGTGTGTGTGTATATATATATATACACACACACATACATAAAGATCATCGCATAAAATAAGCACTCACTAAATGGGTTTGGCTTTTACTATTGCTATTTTTGTATGTATAAGAAGATGCCGACAGCTAATAAAAACTATACTGTCTCATTCATAATCAGCAGAATTGATTTTAGTTTATAGAACACTCACCTCAAATAGAAAAATGAGGAGACTGTGCAGAGAGACAAGATTCAGGTTTACTTTAAAGATCCCATCTCTATGAAGCCTAGCCTCCTTTGCAGAGGAGAGCTTAGTGAGGGTCAGGGAAAGGGATGCAAAGGACATTTCTTAGTTTTTGAGATTGTTCCCTTTATCTATTTCTGTGAAACAAACCACGTTGAATCTGATGGTATTGAAAACGATATTTTTAAAAAATAGTGTCTCTCATAGTTCTGGGGTTGATCTTAGTCAAGTTTCTCCTTTAGGATCACTCATGTCACAGAAGTCAGATGGTGTCTAGAATTTGAGTCATCTCAAAGTCTTCTTTTTTTAAGTCAACTTTTTGTTAGGTAACAATTTTATATTTATAATTTTTTTCAAAGATAGTAAACAGTTCCTGAATACTCCATACCCAGTTTCCATTCCTATTACATCTTACATTAGTATAAATTTTAAAAAAATAGTGTCTCTCATAGTTCTGGGGTTGATCTTAGTCAAGTTTCTCCTTTAGGATCACTCATGTCACAGAAGTCAGATGGTGTCTAGAATTTGAGTCATCTCAAAGTCTTCTTTTTTTAAGTCAACTTTTTGTTAGGTAACAATTTTATATTTATAATTTTTTTCAAAGATAGTAAACAGTTCCTGAATACTCCATACCCAGTTTCCATTCCTATTACATCTTACATTAGTATAGTACTTTTATCAAAAGTAATGAATCGATATTGACATATTAGTGTCAACTAAAGTGCTGAACTATCATGTGTTCAGATCTTCTCTGCTAAGTCACTTCAGTCGAATCTGACTCTGTGCGACCCCGTAGATGGCAGCCCACCAGGCTCCCCATCCCCAGGATTCTCCAGGCAAGAATACTAGAGTGGGTTGCCATTTCCTTCTCCAATGCATGAAAGTGAAAGGTGAAAATGAAGTTGCTCAGCCGTGTCTGACTCTTAGCAACCCCATGGACCACAGCCTACCAGGCTCCTCTGTCCATGGGATTTTCCAGGCAAGAGTACTAGAGTGGGGTGCCATTGCCTTATTGGTCAGATCTCAGTTTTATCCCAATGTCCTTTTTCCTGTTTCAGCATTTCACTCTAGATAACACATTACATTACATACATGGTCCTGTCTCCTTAAACTCCTCTGGCCTCAGGAGTTTCTCAGACTTCCTTTACTTTCGACGACCTTGTAATTTTCAAGAATTGTTGGTCAGGTGTTCTTGTATAATATGCTTAAGTTGTGATTTGTTTGATGTGTTTCTCATTATTAGACTGGGGTAATATGTTTTGAGGGTGAAACTGCAGAGATAAAGTGCCATTCTCATCACAAAATGTCAAAGGTGTGTATTACCAGTGTGACTTCCCATTGTTGATGTTACCTTGTTCATTTTCTAGTTTTGTTGTAACGAATTACTACAAACTTTAGAAGCTTAAGAAACAAGAAAATATGACCTTCTGTTTCCATAGTTTACAAATCCAACATTGGTCTTACTGGGATAAAATCAAGATGTCACAGGAACTGTATTTTTTTTCATAGGCTTTGGGGTAGCATCTGTTTTCTTGCCATTCCACCTTCTAGAGGCTTTCCTTATTTCTTGATTCCTAGCCCCTTTCCTCCACCTTCACATTCAGCAATGCCATACTCCTCAGTGCCTTTATTCACAGTCACATCTTCTCCTGACTTTCCTCTTCTGTCTCCCTCTTCCATTTTTAAGGACCCTTGTGATTACATTAGGCCCATCTGAAGGTCAGCTCATTAGGAAACTTAATTCCAATTGCACCCTTAATTTGCCTTTGCCATGTAGCACACATGTATCCACATGTTCCAGGGCCTATAACGTATACATCACAGAGGCCAGTATTCTTCCTACCAGTTTAATCTTGATCATCTGCTTGAGGTATGTTTTCCCCTCCCTTTCATTATATACCCTCTGGAAGAAAGTCAGTGTGTGTAGTTCACACTTAAGGACTGGAAAATTATGATTTTATGCCTCCTTAAGGGCAGAGTGTCTACATAAGTGACTTGAAAGTCATCCATTTTTCTCTTTCATTTACTGCTCAATCCCTAGTTATTTTTATGGACTCATGCATATTTGTTTTATACTCTGGATTATAGTATAATACCGCTTGGTTTACTTTGTTTCTCAAGTTTTTCCATTTTGGATATTGAGAACTCTTTGAGATGACTCCTGATTCCTTTGACTTATCCTCATAATTGTGGGATATTTTTTCCCTTAGGGCTTCCTTACTTTTTGGAATTATAAGATGCTCTAGTCCTTTTTATATACTTCCTGTGCCATTGTAAGAACCATCCTTTTCTCTTGTCTCCTTTATTGAGGTCCAAAGTCTAGGTACTAGGTATTCTTGTTGCTAATAGGGCATTATTATTTCTAGGATCTTTCACTGACACAGCATGGAGGTAGATATCTGTGCACTAACCTATGAATATGCACATGTTTTTATTTTTAGCTATCTATATCTATACTAACTATGAATTGATACTGAGGTCTCAACTCTAATCTAGCTTTCTTTCTTTAATCTATAACTTCCCATTCCAACACTGAGAAAGCTTACTCCTACCATCCCCTAACATTTCCTTATTGCTTAGCTCCTGCATACAAATAAAGTGGGTTCAGAATTACTAATACGTATGCCCTTGGGAAACAGTTTTATCAACTAGACTACAGTAGTTATGTACAGCTCTTTTTTCCTTTAGTTAGAATATACTCCGCTAAGTTCCAATGTTATTTAGCTCAGCATATTGTTCTTCCATACCATTCAGTGACATGGCTTCATATAACTGTAATATAGTTAAATGTTCTGGTCACATTTAGCATTTCATCCCATGACACCCCTAAACTCCTGAATAATCTCACAAATATTTGCATACTTTGAGGTTCACTGTTAGTGCTGTAAAGTTCTGTGAGTTTTGACAAATTCTTGATGTCCTGTACTTACCATTAGAGAGTTTCACAGAACAGTTTAATCACCCCCAGATTTCTTGTACTTCATCTATTGCAACCCCTATCTCTTGAACTCCTGACAACCCATGATGTATTTTTGCCTTTCCAGAATGTTACATAGTTGGTATCATAGTTTATGTAGCTTTCTCAGACTGTTCTTTTTAATTTTTTGATGGATAATGGCTTTAGAGATTTCTGCTATTTTCTGTCTTCTATATGGCTCAGACTCATTTATTTTACTAGCATTTTACATTTAAGATTCACTTATGTTCTGTATGGCTTAATAAAACTCATTTTTATTGCTAAATTATATAGATATAGTCTACCTATTCACCTCTTATAAGACATCTTGGTTGCTTACAGCTTGGGAAATTATGAATAAATTTGCCATAAACATCTGCAGGTTTTTGTATAGGCATAGGTTTTCAAATCTGGAGAAGGCAATGGCAACCCACTCCAGTATTCTTGCCTGGAAAATCTCATGGATGGAGGAGCCTGGTAGGCTACAGTCCATGGGGTCACTAAGAGTCAGACACAACTGAAGCGACTTAGCAGCAGCAGCAGGTTTTCAAATCAATTGAATAAATATATAGAAGCATGGCAGTAGGATTATATGGTAAGTCTATATTTACTTTTGTAAGAAACTGCCAACCCATCTTTTAAGTCATTATATCCCCATAGTAGTAAATGATAGTTCTTGTTGTTCTTCATTTTTAAAATATTGGTATTGTCACTGTTTTCAGATTTTGGCCATTGTAATAGATATAGAGAATTATCTCACTGCTCTTTCAATTTGCAGTTCCCTAAAGGCAGGTGATGTGGAACCTTTTCAAGATGCTTAGGTTGGCTTTTTTGTATCTTCTTTGATGAGATATCTATTAATATCTTTTCAGTTCAGTTCAGTCACTCACTCGTGTCCAACTCTTTGCAACCCCATGGACTACAGCATGCCAGGCTTCCCTGTCCATCACCAACTCCCAGAGTTTACTCAAACTCATGTCCAGTGAGTCAGTGATGCCATCCAACCATCTCATCCTCTGTTGTCCCCTTCTGCTCAATCTTTCCCATCACCAAGGTATTTTCAAATAAGTCAGTTCTTTGCATCAGGTGGCCAAAGTATTGGAGTTTCACCTTCAGCATCAATCCTTCCAGTGAATATTCAGGACTGATTTCCTTTAAGATGGACTTGTTGGATCTCCTTGCAGTCTCAAGAGTCTCAAGAGGAACTCTCAAGAGTCTTCTCCAACACCCCAATTCAAAAGCATCAGTACTTTGGTGCTCAGCTTTCTTCACAGTCCAACTCTCACATCCATACATGACTACTGGAAAAACCATGGCCTTGACTAGATGGATCTTAGTCTGCAAAGTAATGTCTCTGCTTTTGAATATGCTATCTGGATTGACCATAACTTTCCTTCCAAGGAGTAAGTGTCTTTTAATTTCATGGCTGCAGTCACCATCTACAGTGATTTTGGAGCCCAGAAAAATAAAGTCAGCCATTGTTTCCACTGTTTCCCCATCTATTTACCATAAAGTGATGGGACAAGAGGCCATGATCTTAGTTTTATAATTACTGAGTGTTAATAGTTCTTGGTATATTCTGATGACAAATCTTCTATCAAATATGTGTTTTGTAAATATTTTCTCCTAGTGACTAATTTTTTCATTCTCTCAACAATGTCATTTCAGAAAAGAAATTTCAGAAAAGAAATTTTTAATGAAGTATGTCTTTAATGTTTTTTTAATTTCATGGATCATACTATTGGTATCATATTTGAAAGCTAATTGTTAGTTCAAGTTCATGTAGATACTATTTTATGTTTCCATCAGACATTTCATAACTGAATTTCACATTAAGGTCTGTGACCCATTTTGAGTTAATTTTTTGTGAGATATAAGGTCTATGTTTAGGCAATTTTTTGCATATTTTTTTGGAGTTGCTTTTGTTGAATAGATGATTATTTCTCCATTAAATGTTACCTGTATCATTATCAAAGATTAGTTAACTATGTTTGTGTGTATCTTGTTTCATTGATTTCTGTCTTATTTTTCTTCCAGTGCTTCTATCCTGATTAATATAGTTTTATAACTGGTCTTGAAATCAAGTAGTATGAGATCTTCAACTTTATTCTTTGGTACTGGTATCTATCATAGGTCTTTTTTCCTTCCATATAAACTTTAGAATAAGTCTGCTGTTATCTAAGAAATAGCTTGCTGGGAATTTAACTGAAATGGCATTAAATCTACAGATCAAGTTGTGAATAAGTGATGTTTCAGCAACCTATGTTACATAGTAATTCTAGAAATCCAATAGTGAGAAAACATTCTTGCATAGTTTCTGATCCAGGAAGGAAAAAGTCCAGTTTCTGATCATTAGATATAATGTTATCTGTATGATTTTTATATAAATTCTTTATGTGAAGAATATAAAAAGAGGCAATAATCTTTTATTTATAGTTTTTTGAATATTTTTTAAATTAAATATCTGTTGCTTGATAATTGTTGACTGGAATCTCAGCCAGCTGCTGTCGTCGGAGGATAGACATGTAACTTCTCTATGTGGGCCTCTTCATTTCTCGGTAGCTGGTTTTTAAGGATAACCTCTCTAAGTGAGAGAACTGGTGGAAGCTGGCTCAGTTTAAATGGTCCTGCTTCAGTAGGCATGTGACATAAGTCCACTTTATTCCATTTATTAGAAACAAGTCACTAAAGTTGACTGACTACAGTCAAAAAAGGGGGGGATTAGATTTCATTTGTTGATATAACAGTGTCAAAGAATTTGTAAAAACATTTGAAAATTTTCCATTATCACTCACACCTTAAAGGTGGAAGTATTTGCCTCAATACTTTCTGTAGAATGAAAATACTGACTACTCTAGAATAGATTGCTGCTGCTGCTGCTGCTGCTGCTGCTGCTGCTGCTGCTAAGTTGCTTCACTCGTGTCCGACTCTGTGTGACCCCATACACGGCGGCCCACCAGGCTCCCCCGTCCCTGGGATTCTCCAGGCAAGAACACTGGAGTGGGTTGCCACTTTCTTCCCCAATGCATGAAAGTGAAAAGTGAAAGGGAAGTCGCTCAGTCGTGTCCTGGTCTTAGTGATCCCATGGACTATAGCCCACCAGGCTCCTCCATCCATGGGAGTTTCCAGGCAAGAGTACTGGAGTGGGGTGCCATCGCCTTCTCCACTAGAACAGACTAGTTGTGGTCTAATTCTATTTGTGGTTGGAAGCCTCTTAGCACAAGTGCTCAGGCTAGTCTCTGTCTATACTTTGCAAATCAGATGAGCCCTGGGCAACAGAGAAAATATAACCATTAAACGTTAAGATGCTGGAGAAAAAAAGTCAAGAAAGATAATAGAAGAAAAAGCCAAAGATTAAGGAAGGCTCCTTGGGAGTTTTGAATTCTGGTATTTTCGATATATTCTGGAATCTCTTCACCTAAAGAGAAAACTAAGCTATAATACATAGTAATTCCTTTAATTGGAACTAAATAACAGAGAAAATATAACCATTAAACGTTAAGATGCTGGAGAAAAAAAGTCAAGAAAGATAATAGAAGAAAAAGCCAAAGATTAAGGAAGGCTCCTTGGGAGTTTTGAATTCTGGTATTTTCGATATATTCTGGAATCTCTTCACCTAAAGAGAAAACTAAGCTATAATACATAGTAATTCCTTTAATTGGAACTAAATTAATCTTTAAACTGTGTGACTATTAGACAATGATATTTAATTTATATATCTGATTTTATCAGACTGATAATGAATATTTAAAATAATTAAAATTTCACTTCAATTGTATTTTTGTATACTTGGGAGTTCAATTAAAAGAAGAAAGATACTGCACCAAAAATAAAAAAAATTCAGGGTGAGGTGAAGAGTAAGAAATGACTACTGGGATTGGGGTTTCCTTTTGGAGTGACAAAAATATTCTGGAACTGTAGTGGTGATGGTTTCGCCAACACTGTTGACTAAATGTCACTTATGCTAATCATTGTATCACATGTGGTTAAAAAAGGGGGGTTCAGAATGGGGAACACGTGTATGCCTGTGGCAGATTCATGTTGATGTATGGCAAAACCAATACAATATTGTAAAGTAATTAACCTCCAATTAAAATAAATAAATTTATAATTTAAAAAATGAAAACAAAAACAAAAAATAAAAGCTGCTATTGTGAAAAGTTTCATGAACATGGAACAAGAGGTTACTCACATACTGCAGATGAAAGGGCTAAATGACATAATCATTTTGGGAAACATGTTAGCAATGATTTTTTTTTTCTAATACCATTTATCAAGATAGTGGATAAAAATTATTTTCATTCATAAGATAGAGCACTGAAGGTGAAGTCACTCAGTCGTGTCCGACTCTTTGTGACCCCATGGACTGTAACCTACTAGGCTTCTCTGTCCATGGGATTCTCCAGGCAAGAATACTGGAGTGGATTACCATTTCCTTCTCCAGGGGACCTTCCCGACCCAGGGATCAAACCCGGGTCTCCCACATTGGAGGCAGATGCTTTAACCTCTGAACCACCAGGGAAGCCCTACTTAATAATTAAAAAAAAAAAAATCTGAGCCACATGTACATTCAACAGTTCAGTTCAGTTCAGTTCAGTTCAGTTGCTCAGTTGTGTCCGACTCTTTGCGACCCCATGAATCACAGCACGTTAGGCCTCCCTGTCCAGCACCAACTCCCGGAGTTCACTCAGACTCATGTCCATCGAGTCAGTGATGACATCCAGCCATCTCCAGTGTTTGACTGAAAGAAACCAGACAAAAATATACTTTCTATATGGTATGTTTTATATGAAATTCAAAAACGTATTATCAGTAAAAATATGAGGAGAGAAATTTACTTGAAGGATAGTACAAGTAAACCTGTTGGGATGATGGAGATATTCTATACTTTCATTGGGATATTTCTTATATTGTTCTATGTACATTCATGAAAATGCATGGGATTAAACTTTGAAGACTTCTATTTTGCACAGACACAAATTTTGCCACAATGAAAACAAATGTTTATCTAGAATATGACCCCAATTTTTTAAAAAATAGTTTATTTTTATAATTTTCTCTAATAGTAGATGTAGGTAAGAATTTAATGTGTTTCAAATTTCATGATATTTCTGTTTTGAAGAATACTATTTTAAGTAGAAAATAAGTTACCAATTAAAACAAAGTAATTTTAAATCTAGTTGTACCAAACAAGACTAAGTGGACATGAAACAGGCATAAATGGATTTTTAAAATTAGAAAAAAAATGTTTTAAAATTATATTATGGTATTGTGGTGATGCTGTAAACAATCTGAATGTTTTCTTCCTTGAAGGGTATCAGATTTTGTTTAGTAAGATCAATTACCATCAAATAATTAATTTTAACTTGTCAGACTGGGGTGTGTGTGTGTGTGTGTGTGTGTGTATGAATAGCTTTAGTTTTACTCATTTGAACATAGACTCGACAGCTCTCAGCCAAAGACATGTGTTAACCTCTATGTAGACTCTGTGCCCATCTCTCTGAGCAGCTTTCTCCTTTTGGTTCTCTGCTCAAAATTGTTTTCAGTAAATTCTGGCTACTTCAGTAACATCTCTGATATCTGCTCTCTCAACTTAGCAAGACTTCTGTGCTCTACTTAAACCCATCTTTGTGTAGCATAATCTAGAAAAAAATAGCTTTAGTTTTACTCATTTGAACATAGACTCGACAGCTCTCAGCCAAAGACATGTGTTAACCTCTATGTAGACTCTGTGCCCATCTCTCTGAGCAGCTTTCTCCTTTTGGTTCTCTGCTCAAAATTGTTTTCAGTAAATTCTGGCTACTTCAGTAACATCTCTGATATCTGCTCTCTCAACTTAGCAAGACTTCTGTGCTCTACTTAAACCCATCTTTGTGTAGCATAATCTAGAAAAAGAGTGCTGCTGCTGCTGCTAAGTCACTTCAGTCGTGTCCGACTGTGCAACCTCATAGACAGGAGCTCACCAGGCTCCCCCGTCCCTGGGATTCTCCAGGCAAGAACACTGGAGTGGGTTGCCATTTCCTTCTCCAATGAATGAAAGTGAAAGTGAAGTCACTTAGTCGTGTCCGACTCTTCATGGCCCCATGAACCGCAGCTCCTCCATCCATGGAATTTTCCAGGCAAGAGTACTAGAGTGGGTTGCCATTGCCTTCTCCTACAGGCATAAAACAATAGCAAATCTGGTGTGTCTCCCTTCTCTTGAGAAGGATATATGTAAGCAGTTTTCTCTAGTATTTTGTCCAGTTTTATAGTTGTTTGCAGAAGCAGCAAGTCTAGTCTTCATTAGGTGCCTCTTATCATTTAGCTTTCATACTATATTGTAAATTGATAATAATTGGTATTTTTAAAATATTTTTCTCCACTCTTAAAACATTTTGTTCCAAGATAATGCATATATGTCCCAATTTTTAGCTTTGGGGTGTGTGTGTGTGTGTTTTGGGCTTCCCTGGTAGCTGAGCTGGTAAAGAATCTGTCTACAATGCAGGAGAACCCTGTTTTGATTCCTGGGTCAGGAAAGTCCACTGGAGAAGAGATAGGCTATACACTCCAGTATTCTTGGTCTTCCCTGCTGGCTCAGCTGGTAAGGTATCTGCCTGCAATGCTGGAAACCTGGATTCAGCCCCTAGGTTGGGAAGATTCCCTGGAGAAGGAAACGACTACCCACTCCAGTATTCTGGCCTAGAGAATTCCATGGACTGCACAGTCCATGGGGTTGCAAAGAGTGACTGAGTGACTTTCACTTTTTATAGTATTTTCATGAAGCATACTGTTGTTGGTTAAAAATCAGTTTACAATTTAGAAACTCCTTGAAGGAGAGTAATTTTTCTACATCAATAAAGTAGTAAAGAGAGATATTAAATATTGGAATGGTAAGTTAAAAGAATTAGGATGATGAAAAAGGAGTTGTGTTACAGAGGGTGATATAAAGAAAACCTAGTGAAGAGGATACTATGTTTTGGAGGCTACATGCATGTGTGCAGACTCAGTCGCTCAGTCATGTCTGACTCTTCGAAACCCCATGGACTGTAGCTCACCAGGCTCCTCTGTCTGTGGGATTACTTAGGCAAGAATACTGGAGTTGATCTCTATTTCCTCCTCCAGGGGATCTTTCCAACCTAAGAAGGAACCCAAGTCTCCTGTGTCTCCTGCATCAGCAGGCACGTTCTTTACCACTCCACCACTTGGAAAGCCTGCAGAGGCTACTGCAGTTTCTAAATAACATAATGATATGGAAATAGGGGAAAGTAGAGGGCAAAGGATAGGAAGGCTCTGCTGGTTTTATTTATTTATTCGCCACACTTCATTTCAAAAGCCTCTTTGTTATAAAGATTGTAGAAATTGGCATAGAGTAAAAATAGATTATTTCATCAAGGATAAGGAGAAATAAAATTTAGATCAAAGAATTAAAATCTAAAATCATGTTAAAGGAGCTATAGATATGGCTATGAGATTCCTAGGAAATAAAGAAAAGTGAACATAGTATCTGTAATGCTGAAAAAGAACCTAGATGGAGAACAAACGAGTGAGCGAGTTTTTTCATCCCAACATCAAAGAAAGATTTCTCAAATGGATTTTTACAGAGGTACCACATTTAATCATGTACTCTGATAGCACCTTTATATTAAAGACAGGCACACAGTTTGCTCAAGTAATGTAATTATATCTTCTGATACCCAGGGGTAGTGTTCTTTCCTTTACAATTTATGATGCTCATCCATTCCAACAGAAATATGTTGACAAATGTTACGCTTTATTAGATAAAGATTGGATGGAATGGTATTTTTAATCTGCAATATTTTGTCCTTATTATTGTAAATATTCTTTGGTTTTCTTTTTTTGCATATTCAGCCATATTAATTCTTCTATGTGTACGCCATGTTGATATATGACTGGCTGACTGACTAAATGAATGACTGGATAGATGAGTTGAGTGGACAAAAAAATACTAAAATTCTAGTAACTTCCTATGTAGGAAACAAAAATCTCTTCCTTGTAATGACAAAAATTCATGTACCAGTATGCCAGTTGGCCAAATGGGAGATTTAGGAGCAGTAATCTTCCAGAAAAATACTGGATCAAGGCTTATAATTGACCTTTTTTATATTTATTGTAGTTCAGTCTTCTCACTTCCTAGCTTTCTTAAAGTCTGAAATGCTGGGACTATGCTAATCTCAACAGGAACTTTATAGCTTCAGCCTTCCCAGATAGAAGAGCATATTTGCATAGCATGAACTTTATATTGACTCTTATGTCTCCTCAGATAAATGTCTCTGATATATTTAAAAATGAATAAAATCCATCTCACAAAAGTGAGGTGGAAAATTAAAGACAAATTTTTATTTTCATTACTTCTAAATTCCAAATGTACCATCTTGGTCGGGCATGAAAGTTTTAAAGCTTCTGACTCACATTTTTTTATTGTAATCCCTCACTGGATAATCTTACATTGGGAAGGTAACAATGAATATAGATTTTAATTATCTTATTCATCAGTTCAATTCAGTTGCTCAGTCGTGTCCAACTCTTTGAGACTCCATGGACTACCGAACACCAGGCGTTCCTGGCCATCACCAACTCCCAGAGTTTACTCAAATTTGTGTACATTGAATCAGTGATGCCATCCAGTCATCTCATCCTCTGTCATCCCCTTCTCCTTCTGCCTTCAATCTTTCAACATGTTCTTTATGTTACTGTTTATCACACATGAGAATGAGTAAAACCAATACAATATTGTAAAGTAAAAAAATAATAATAATTAATTAATTTTTAGAAAAGGAAAAATTTTAAAGACCACCCAAGGTAGAAATACCATAAAGAGATCAGGTAAAGGAGAAAGATTTTTAAATGAAAGGTTTTAGTAACTAAAAGATTTTTACCAACATTTTCATGTGCAACTCTGTTAAAAGACGTACTTCAGATGCTCTCATGCTCCTAATTCTAGAAGCTGGATGAAATGCTTATCAAAGCAAACTACAAAGCCATTTATGTCCTGACAAAGTGACTAGGCAAGACTCATGGGAGAATGTCAGGAATTATAATCTAGCATTAGAGTTGATGTTGTTCATGGCTGGATTAAATAACTGTGATTACTAAGCCATTTTTTTCTCTGAATCATTGATAGGATGATTTATATGTATACATTTCATAAAGTACAAGCAATCTTTAAATGTGTAATAAGTAATCCTACTTTGTCAAATTTTCTTTCTTTCTTTTTTTTTT
>SJYC01063562.1:0-28467 GCA_006408675.1 Madoqua kirkii
CATACCATTTTTGTTCATTATCGAGCCCATCTTTGCATGAAATGTTCCTTTGGTATCTCTAATTTTCTTGAAGTGATCTCTAGTCTTTCCCATTCTGTTCTTTTCCTCTATTTCTTTGCATTGATCACTGAGGAAGGCTTTCTTATCTCTTCTTGCTATTCTTTGGAACTCTGCATTCAGATGCTTATATCTTTCCTTTTCTCCTTTGCTTTTCACTTCTCTTCTTTTCACAGTTATTTGTATGGCCTCCCCAGACAGCCATTTTGCTTTTTTGCATTTCTTTTCAGATGTGTATAAGAGACAGGGCTTGGTGCATACCCTCATACCAGATGGGAATTCAGCCAAAAGGGGAAAGAACGACACACGGGAATCAGTCTTTCCAGAAACTGATTTCTTTATCTTTCAGATATGTTTATACACTTTTTGTTATACATAGGGATAAATACAGAGTCACGTGGGGGTCAGCAGATTTGACCCTTGTCACAGTCAGGTGCTTCATATAAAATTATACGAAGGTCTTATAAGTTTTATATCATTTTCTGGACATAGGCTTGAACACTGTATAATCGTAAGGGATTTGATTTAGGTCATACCTGAATGATCTGGCAGTTTTCCCTACCTTCTTCAATTTAAGTCTGAATTTGGCAATAAGAAGTTCATGATCTGAGCCACAGTCAGCTGCTGGTCTTGTTTTTGTTGACTGTATAGAGCTTCTCCATCTTTGGCTGCAAAAAATATAATCAGTCTGATTTTGGTGTTGACCATCTGGTGATGTCCATGTGTAGAGTCTTCTCTTGTGTTGTTGGAAAAGAGTGTTTGCTATGACCAGTGTGTTCTGTTGGCAAAAGTCTATTAATCTTTACCTTACTTTATTCCATATTCCAAGGCCAAATTCGCCTGTTATTCCAGGTGTTTCTTGACTTCCTATTTTAGCATTCCAGTCCCCTATAATGAAAAGAACATCTTTTGGGGGGGTGTTAGTTCTAAAAGGTCTTGTAGGTCTTCACAGAACCATTCAACTTCATCTGCTTCAGCATTACTGGTTGGGACATAGACTTGGATTACTGTGATATTGAATGGAATATTACTGTTCCAAAAAGGTAATCCTTGACCAAGAAAACCTTTTTCCTTTGTTGATCATTGTTTAAATCATATATGAAATAATGTCAAGTATATAATGTAAAAGTCTCTACAAAAGAGAAGACAGTTATTTTAAGAGTCTCTTTGTTACAGTGGCAAGCCTACTGTAACTAATAAAATGTGACATTAGCATTCTTACTGTACAAAGATCTCTTTCAGATTTATAAGTGACCTATTAGAACCTACTTTATAAAAAGGTCAAGGACTTGAAAAGATCATTTATAAACACCAAGTTAAATCATTTTCAACCTCACTGGGAGAAAATTCAAATTTATTCAATGATGCAATTTTTAGAATATTAAAATGAAAAAAATACATGTTCATTATTTTGAGCCTATAATTCTATTCATATGTTTCTTAGGCATTACATTCAGTACATGGATATAGCTGTTTCAGTAAAGGTGCAACTAAAACATTGCATAAAATAAGTGTTTTTGATCTGTATGATATTTTTATTAAAATACAGGTGGATGTAACTCCATACCAGATTTCCACAGAAATGGCCTAAAAGAATAAAAAAAATATGGAGGAAAATTTTATAGTAGCCAAAAGGTCAGTCTTGTGCAGCTTTAGTGAATTTATATTAGTTATGCAGGCAGAATGAGCTTCTTATACGAAAGCACAGATCTGGGAGAAGCAATAAGGAAGATTCATAACTTCACTGGAAAAAGGCAATGGCACCCCACTCCAATACTCTTGCCTGGAAAATCCCATGGATGGAAGAGCCCGTTGGGCTGCAGTCAATGGGGTCGTGAAGAGTTGGGCATGACTGAGTGACTTCACTTTCACTTTTCACTTTCATGCATTGAAGGAAATGGCAACCCACTCCAGTGTTCTTGCCTGGAGAATCCCAGGGACAGAGGAGCCTGGTGGGCTGCCATCTACGGGATCACACAAAGTCAGACATGACTGAAGTGACTTAGCAGCAGCAGCATCATAACTTCATTACTGACCATTGCAGATTTGAAGCAGAGGACACTTGTTCTTGAGACCAGCTCTTGCAAGATAGAAGGAGTTTAAACTTGCATATAATACAGCTCTCAGAATGAGAAACAGAATAGATGGATTATAAGCAGTGATCAAATAAATGTAAGATAAAAACACTGCTCTCCTGAAAAAAGTCCTTCACCTTTTTGCAAAACAATTTTAAATAAGGTAAAGAGACCCAAATCCTAGACAAAGTCTGGTAATAAAAAGATACAGCAAAACAAAACAAAACTGTACCAATATGCTTAGAACCCAAATCAGATTTTCAGCAGGCATCTGTGCAATACTGAATACCAACAGAATGGAAAAGACTAGAGATCTCTTCAAGAAAATGAGAGATACCAAGGGAACATTTCATGCAAAGATGGGCTCGATAAAGGACAGAAATGGTATGGACCTAACAGAAGCAGAAGATATTAAGAAGAGGTGGCCAGAATACACAGAAGAACTGTACAAAAAAGATCTTCATGACCCAGATGATCACAATGGTGTGATCACTCACCTAGAGCCAGACATCCTGGAATATGAAGTCAAGTGGACCTTAGAAAGCATCACTACCAACAAAGCTAGCAGAGGTGATGGAATTCCAATTGACCTATTTCACGTCCTGGAAGGTGATGCTGTGAAAGTGTTGCACTCAATATGCCAGCAAATTTGGGAAACTTAACAGTGGCCACAGGACTGGAAAAGGTCAGTTTTCATTCCAATCACAAAGAAAGGCAGTGCCAAAGAATGCTCACACTACTGCACAGTTGCACTCATCTCACATGCTAGTAAAGTAATGCTCAAAATTCTCCAAGCCAGGCTTCAGCAATATGTGAACCATGAACTTCCAGATGTTCATGCTGGTTTTAGAAAAGGCAGAGGAACCAGAGATGAAATTGCCATCATCTGCTGGATCATCGAAAAGCTAGAGAGTTCCAAGAAAACATCTATTTCTGCTTTATTGACTATGCCAAAGCCTTTGTGTGGATCACAATCAACTGTGGAAAATTATGAAAGAGATGGGAATACCAGACCACCTGACCTGCCTCTTGAGAAACCTATGTGCAGGTCAGGAAGCAACAGTTAGAACTGAATATTTTTTTGTTTGTTTAGTTTATCTTTTTACCCTTAGCACAGTAATTTTAAGTAGGTTCTTAAAAAGACAGGAAAATTCGTGTGAGTTGTAAGACTAAGGATGTGGCTCAAAAATCACATATTCCCTTAGGGAAAATAGAAAGTCAGAACAAATATCTATCCAACCCACATGAGAAAAATGACAAATTGAATGAATTCCCAAAGTTAGGAGCCAAACTGTATTAAAACTTTAAGAAGTTCTTTTATAATACAAGCCTCTATTTTTTAAGGTTATAATTTTTTGTGTATTTTTCTCTGTAATGCTCCATGAAGACAAGGTTGACTTCTGTTTTGATCATCAGCTCATCCCATTTCTTGGCAAAATAACTGATACATAGTATCATGTTAAAATATTCATTAAAAATAACAAGAACATCTTAAATTTTTAAAATATATGTATTGTGTGTTGTTAATAGTATATTAAAAAAAACATATCGGTGGTATGTTTCCTGAGCCCTCGTATATCACTGAAAATTTCACTCTCTTCTGTCATGGAAGACTTGGTTGTTTATAAAATTATTGAATTTTAAACTTATTTGCTCAATATCTTTAACAGTAATTCTAGGGCCTTTTTGACATCTTTAAATTCAAAACTACTTCACTTTTGTCCATGATTTATAGGCTTTGAAACAGGCCCATCTTTTTGAAATTTAAAACTTTTGCAGCACATATTTTGTTATGGATCTTATGTAATTTTGATGGGAGTATAGTGGTTCCAATTTATCTGTATGCTTAATTCCTATTTTAATTAAAGCAACTTTCCTTATTTCTGTTAATATTATTCCTGTTATTTATTCTTCATGCATGTTTATAATTTTTTATGTACTCTCCAAAGAAGTATCTCAAATATATGAAGAAATACAAACCTTCTGCTAAAGGTTGTTGTAACTAGTAGTCATTTGTAAAGAGATAAAACTGGATTAATATCACACCATACTGCACAATAAATCCCAAATGGATTAGAGGTGAGAAAGTGGAACCTTAAAACTATTGTGTGCTTGAAGAAAGCATGGGCAAATTTTTTTAGAACCAGAGAAAGGGAAGCACTTTTAACTATTATGACTTAAACCATTACTAGATTTGAGTACATTAAAACTTGCTTTCTAGAAAACACTAATAAATAAAAATTATAATTACATACCGAAAAACATTATTTGAGGCTTATTTGTTGTTCAGTCAGTAAGTCATGTCCATTTCTTTGCAACCCCGTGGACTGCAGCATGCCAGGCTCCCTGTCTTTCACTATCTAAACACAAAATGTTAATTGTCCTAATATAAATTATTCAGAGAGGAAGAAATGAAAATAAACTCTTTAACATGTGAAGAGACAGAAAATCTTTTTCATGATAATGCAAATAATCACTAAAATCATATTTCTAAGCTCTTTGATAAAAACCTACAAATCTGATAATAAACCCTGTTGTGTGGGAACAAGAAGGTCTAGTCATTGCTGATGGGAATGCAAAATAGTTCAGCGCTTATCATGAAGAATGTGGCAAGACCTAGAAAAGTTGCTGGGCATTTACCAATTCACTGATAAGTACTTTTCTATGCATCTATTCCTGAGATGTACCAGTAAAAGCATAAAATTATTTGGGCAAATAACTATTCACTGGAGTATTACTTATAGTGGAAAAGTATTGGAAATTACTCATATCCTTCAGTTGGGGACTGCTTGGATAGTTATTTTCTGTCTACACCATCAAATATTAATACATTGTAGCTGCAAAATGGAATGACAAATATCTGGATAATTGATATGTAGTAATTTCCAGGATATACTGCAGAGTAAAAAAAAAGGATTTATTTATTTAGTATTATATTTATATAATATTTTGGTTCTCTAGATTAATCTGGGCTTCCCTGGTAGCTCAGACAGTAAAGAATCCACCTACAATGCGGGAGACCTGGGTTTAATCTCTGGATTGGGAAGATCCCCTGGAGGAGGGCATGGCAACCCACCCCAGTATTCTGGCCTGGAGAATTTCATGGACAGAAGAGCCTGGTGGGCTTTGATTAATCTAAGCCATTAAATAACATTAGCAAATGTATTCACAGCAAATATAAAAGGCTTCAGAATAAAAGAGCAAGATCACAAACTGAAATAAAAACAAATGGATGGTGACTTCCCTGTTGGTCCAGAGATTAAGAATTCTCCTGCCAGTGCAGGGGACATGGGTTCAATCCCTGGTCCAGGAAGAATCCCAGATGCCACAGAGCAACTAAGCCCGCCAGCCACAGCTACTGACCCCATGAGCCTAGAGCCTGTGCTCCGCAACAAGAGAAGCCACTGCAACGGAAAGTCCATGCACCACAACCAAAGAGCAGCTGCTGTTCAGTGCAATAGAGAAGCCCACAAACAGCAATGAAGAGCCAGTACCGCCAAAAAGCGAACAGACAGACGAGCTTCTGCAGCGGCTTGGAGGCTAAGCTTCCCAATGCAGAGGGCCCAGTTTTGATCCCTGGTCAGGGAACGAGGTCCCCACATGCCACAACTAAGACTGGGAGCAGCCAAATACAGAAAGTGTTTTTATAAAATATTATAAGACTAATATAAAATATTATTTTTAAAAGCTGTCTATATGAATTTTTTGGCACTGTAGACACTCAGTGCATGCTAGCTGTTTTTGTACAGAAGTCTGCAAACTGGAATCTCTTTGATAAAAAAATATTTAGATGAAAGGACTCATATTTTTATTGTATTTTTTTAAAGGAGGTGGGTAAATAATTTACCTGTAATACAGGAAATGCAGGAGATGTGGGTTCCATACCTGGGTAGGGAAGATCACCTGGGAGAGGGCATGGGAACCCACTCCAGCATTCTTGCCAGGAAAACCCCATGGACAGAAGAGCCTGGGGCGTACAGTCCATCAGGTCACACAAAAAGTCAGACACAGCTGAGCGACTGAGCACAACACAGCACACATAAACATGGAGAGTCAAATATGATAAATACATGAAGCTAACTAATACAAGCCGATTATGAAAGTGGAATCCAGTGTGAAAGAAATCTGATCTTTGCTCGTAAGCTTGACTTGACTCTGAAAGATAAACTGGTTGAAAAGGAAAAGAAAGGGAAGCACTTTTAACTATTATGACTTAAACCATTACTAGATTTGAGTACATTAAAACTTGCTTTCTAGAAAACACTAATAAATAAAAATTATAATTACATACCGAAAAACATTATTTGAGGCTTATTTGTTGTTCAGTCAGTAAGTCATGTCCATTTCTTTGCAACCCCGTGGACTGCAGCATGCCAGGCTCCCTGTCTTTCACTATCTAAACACAAAATGTTAATTGTCCTAATATAAATTATTCAGAGAGGAAGAAATGAAAATAAACTCTTTAACATGTGAAGAGACAGAAAATCTTTTTCATGATAATGCAAATAATCACTAAAATCATATTTCTAAGCTCTTTGATAAAAACCTACAAATCTGATAATAAACCCTGTTGTGTGGGAACAAGAAGGTCTAGTCATTGCTGATGGGAATGCAAAATAGTTCAACGCTTATCATGAAGAATGTGGCAAGACCTAGAAAAGTTGCTGGGCATTTACCAATTCACTGATAAGTACTTTTCTATGCATCTATTCCTGAGATGTACCAGTAAAAGCATAAAATTATTTGGGCAAATAACTATTCACTGGAGTATTACTTATAGTGGAAAAGTATTGGAAATTACTCATATCCTTCAGTTGGGGACTGCTTGGATAGTTATTTTCTGTCTACACCATCAAATATTAATACATTGTAGCTGCAAAATGGAATGACAAATATCTGGATAATTGATATGTAGTAATTTCCAGGATATACTGCAGAGTAAAAAAAAAGGAAGATGCCAAACAATTTACATGGTATGCCATCTTTTGTGCAAGAAATATACTAGTAATAGCTTAATCCTTGGAAGAAAAGTTATGACCAACCTAGATAGCATATTCAGAAGCAGAGACATTACTTTGCCGACTATGGTCCGTCTAGTCAAGGCTATGGTTTTTCCTGTGGTCATATATGGATGTGAGAGTTGGACTGTGAAGAAGACTGAGCACCGAAGAATTGATGCTTTTGAACTGTGGTGTTGGAGAAGACTCTTGAGAGTCCCTTGGACTGCAAGGAGATCCAACCAGTCCATTCTGAAGGAGATCAACCCTGAGTGTTCTTTGGAAGGAATGATGCTAAAGCTGAAACTTAAGTACTTTGGCCACCTCATGCGAAGAGTTGACTCATTGGAAAAGACTCTGATGCTGGGAGGGATTTGAAGCAGGAGGAGAACAGGATGACCGAGGATGAGATGGCTGGATGGCATCACGGACTTGATGGACGTGAGTCTGAGTGAACTCCGAGAGATGGTGATGAACAGGGAGGCCTGGCGTGCTGCAATTCATGGGGTCGCAATGAGTCGGACATGACTGAGCAACTGAACTGAACTGATATTCATATTTTCTTACATTTTTTTACAAAAGTAATCACTAGATGATTAAATTTTTAAAAACAGATACCTATAGAACTGTGGAGATTAAATGGTTTGATGAAAAAGTCATAGAATATAATACTATTCCAATATTTTTGTTACAAATCTTAAATTTTTGGACTGAATGTTAGATCACTTTGGAAAATAAGGGAAAGGCATATCTGCTTTCTTTAAGGTGAAAATGTTCAGATCTTTTTTAGATCACAGTACCAATTTATTCTTAATTAAAATTTATTGGGTTTTTTTGGTTACTGGAAATTTTTCAGTGAATCTGCCAGCAGGTTGACTTTGAGTCTTTCTTTTTCAACATGATAATTTTCTTTTCCCGTCTTTTCATGACATCTTAAAGAAAAAAAATCGGAGAAGCTATGCATTATACTACTTAAAAATTTACACAATAATTAAAATATGAATTTTTAATTATTTTGTCTTTGTATATTTCTAAGATCTGACAAAATAAGTGCTATTCAATCTCCTTTGTAAAATGGTCTTCTTGACCAAATTATTGTGAGAATGCTTTCAGAGTTGAGTTTAAATATGATACTGACTGTCCATCGTTGTAAGAGAGAACAAGTCTAGTTTACTACTGGGTACTTTTTGTGATATCCGATTATGCATACCCAGTTTAAAAGTGGGAATTCCAACAGAATTCTTAGAAACACATTTCAGTAACTGATAATCCTTATCATCAGGGAAGATTTTTATATTTCAGTTAAATCCTTATTGTTTCAATATGAATGAACTACTTGTTAGACTACCCCTCATTAATTGAGGTAGTTCAATATTAGTATTTTGTTGTATCTCTCAGGATTTATTTTTCTGCTTATAAAACTTATTGCTTCTTTTTCAATTATTTTTCTTATATGCTTCAAAAATAATGTCATCTGAACATACATCATGAGATATTAATATATTCATGAAATATTTCATGAGATAAATTTCACTCACCAATATTACATCCCTTATATAACCACACTTATCATGCCTGAACAAGTTTCTAGTGGCCATTCACCTGGTGCTTTAGATCACTTAGTTATAATTTTTAACCTTATCACACAGAAAAAAAAAAATCCAGCAAAAAATAATTTTCTAGGAAGAAACAAGGGTCAGAGTAACCAGGTGGCTCCAGGGCCATCCATTTTGGAACTGGAATTAAAATTTCCACTGACCTAGTTTTGATTACATTATATTCTGTTATAATATTTTTTTAAAAGCCTAACCCTTCATTAATTCATACTTCAAGTCTTATTCAAGGGCTTTGTTTGGGGAGGTTTTCTGTGTAATTTTATCCCCAAGTGATCTCTTTGACCAAGTTACATAAGTTGTTTAGTGGAAAATTGAGTGCTTGAATGTGCTTTTGTTCTCCAAACTGAATACAAGTTTACAATATATCTGACTTTTTCATGTCATCACAGTGACCTTCTGTTGTTGAGCATGAAGAATCTAAAATCTCTCAGTCTTTTATACCTTGGGGTATCTCTTACAGCCCAGTCCTTAAATCTTCAGTATTTATTTCATTCAGTTTTAGCCAGCCTTCCCTCCTGCCAGGCTAGTCTATCCTTAGTTGGGTACATACTTAACTGGAGAGCAGCCTGATCCCTGGAACGGAGCCCAGGCAGCTGTCCTGGTAGCTGCACGTGGTAAGTCTCCTGCAACCCACCAGGAAAACCGTTGAGCAATAAAGACTTCCCAGCACCAGTGATGTTTGTAATGCCTCCCGCATGACTCCATCTCGGCTGTTCACGAAGAGTGAGCAGAATGACTAGCTTATTTTTCCTTCTTAGTATTTCTAGCCATACTTCTTCCAAAGAAACGTCTTCATGACATCATACGTCATGAGGAATATAGGCTGTATTGTATTATGGAACCTGAATTCAGTTCGTTTATCCTTCTTTATTTCCCTGAATACCTAAAGGGCAGCATTTGAAAGAAAATCTATGGAACTGAGAGATTTGCTGCTTGTCGTGTGCCTGTGTTATTGAATGGGTCTCATTAAGCCTAAAAGTGACTCAAAGAGCACAACCTGGGTATGACTCTGGTGATTCAATACAGAATTGAAAATCATCCTTGCCTATTTTTAATTGTTGTTCTATAGCACTGAGTTTTTAGAAGTGGGAGCTGGTTTTCCGTCTTGCAAGAATCAAGTTTTTATTTTAGGAAAATGCCCCTAAAATAGGATTCTTGGAGTAAAAATACAATGAAGTAAAGATTTTTTTTTTTTTTGCACCCTGGTTCTTGTAATCTGACACGTGTAAATCTTCTGATTACTTAGACAGTGCATTCTGCCTCAATTCTCTTTATAATCAGAGCCTGAAACAGAAGAGAATGTCTACCTACTTCTTGCCTGAAAACGCAGGATGTTTGACCTTATTCACTGCTGTTTTAGGGTGGGTTGTTTGTTTCTTTGGCTGCACTGAATCTGCATTGAGCCATGGGCTTTCTCCAGTTGTGATGTGGGGGCTTCTCACTGTGGTGGTTTTTCTTGTTGCAGAGCACAGGCTCTGGAGCTTGGGTCAGTAATTGTGGCTCACAGACTTAGTTGCTCCATGCTTGTGGGATCTTCCCAGACCAGGTATCAAACCCGGGTCCCCTGCATTGGCTGAAGATTTCTTAACCACTGGTCCACCAGAGAAGTCCCTGTTTTTGGAGTTTTTAAATCATGTATTTCCCATTGTGTCTTACATTCTGCTGCTAAGTACAATAGCTCTGGGCTCTGTGGGGATAATGATAAGAGGTACGCTGTACTGAGAAGACCAAAGGCATTGTCTTTTCGAACCCATCCTGTTCTTTAGAAGCCTGTTCAGTTGGAGAGTTTTGTGATGTTGGTCCAAGCCTAGGAAGAGGGCTGTCTTAGTCCATTCAGGATGCTGTAACAGAATACTGAAGATGGGATGACTTATAAACCACAAACACACTCATAAGTTCTGGAGGTTGGGAAGTCCGAGATCAAATTGTTAGCAGAGTCGGTTTCTGGTGAGAACCTACTTTCTGATTCATAGTTGGCCGTCTTCGTGTGGTGTCCTCATGTAACGGAAGGGGCGAGGGAGCTCTTTATTAAGGGCGCTGATTCCATTCATGAGGCTCTACCCTCATCACCTTTTACAGGTGCCACCTCCTTATACCATCGCTTCGGGGGTCAGGTTTCAACATATGGATTTTAGGGGAATACATTCAGCCTATACAGAAAAAGTGTGTGTATTGTAGCCCCACTACTAAGAATCAGGGCTCCATTTTTCAGTGTGTGGTAGAGGAGTGTCTGCTACAGTGAGTATGGCGTGGGGAAGACATGGACTCGATAAGAAGCTGGCTTACTGGCAGAGGCAGTTTTGGAAATATAAATGGTACAATGCATTGGGTAGAAAGCTGGAAGCAGAAGGTTTAATATTAAGCAAGCTTCTCCATTCTATATCTGAAAAAGTTCAATGAGGGCATGCTTGGAGAATAGACAAGCAAGGAAGAGCTCTCAAGAAATTTTGCCCATTTGATTGTCATTTGACTGGACTGCAAGAGGCAACTTGTAGGCTTTATTCTGAAAGTTCACATCAACAAAGGGCTCATGAACACAAATTTCAATGTGGCTTCTCCTGTAGTTGTATAATTGATTGACTGGCATTCTTATGAAATAATAGCCTGAAGTAACCCTTATGCACGTAAAAGAACAGAATGAATATTGAAGCAAATCCACACCCACAGGCATTGTACTCTTCTCACTGCCCTGTTCTGAGCAAACATTTACCTTACATGAACTCTTAGCTTGGCAGTTATTTAAACACACTTAATATCATTATTGTCAGATACTATTTGTTCACCCACCCTTCAAATGCTGTTGAGCTTCTGCTGTGTAAAGCATGTGATCTTTCTCCCTCATGTGGCTTTATACTAGACAAGATGCAAGACAAGCAAGACTTCTCTGAAGAGCAGTGGGCTACGAGAACAAACGTCAGAAGGGAGAGGGAGACCATTTAATAAAACACTGAACCAGAGTCTGAGTAGGTATACTCAGTGTCCAGACTTTTGTCTCACGGCCTCTCAGAGCTTATGGACTTCTTCAGGAATAACCCAGGAGATGTTTGTTCTGGATGCAAGTCAGGAGAAACTCATAGCTCAGAGATTAACTAGTCCTTATATACCTAGGGTAGTTCTGGGGAGGTAAGGAAAGAATTTTACCTCTTTCTGATCCAATCCTAGGGAAATAAAAATTTCCATGCAAAACAATATTTTAAATATTTATATGCTCTAGTCATACATACTATGAATAACATGCATGTACTATTTTTTCTGATTAAAAATTATAGAGGCTATTGTAAAGAATTTGGGAAATATGTGGAAATTTTAAATCAGTTATGATTCTTTTTACTACCTAAGTTGTGCTCAGTTTTTTCAGTCGTGTCTGACTCTTTGCAACCATATGGACTGTAGCCCACCAGGCTCCTCTGTTCATGGAATTCTCTAGGCAAGAATACTAGAGTGGGTTGCCATGCCCTCCCTCAGGGGATCTTCCCCACCCAGGGACTGAACCCACGTCTCCTGCATTGCAGGCAGATTCTTTACTCACTGAGCCACTTGGGAAGCCCTTTGCTACCTAGAGATAAACACAAATAATATATTTTATTTCCTCCTCATCTCCTGGCTTTTATGTGTGATTTTAATTTTTTTTAAAATGTGGGCTCTTATCTTCTTAAATTTGGGGGAATGGCTATTCCCCTTTAAACTATTGGGGAATGGCTACGCACTCCAGTATTCTTGCCTAGAGAATCCCATGGACAGAGTAGCCTGGCCGGCTACATAGTCCGTGGGGTCACAAAGAGTCAGACATAATTGAGTGACTAATACTTTCACTTTGAGTATTCTCTAAGTACATCCATGTTTCTGCAAATGACAGTATTTTGTTCTTTTTTATGGCTGAGTAATATTCCATTGTAGATATGTACCAAACCATCTTAGTTTTAATAGTATAAAAAATATTAAATTTTTGGCACAATAGAGCATTATTTTAGCCTTCATTGTTATTATGTTTCCTTTTTAACATAAAGCTGAACTTTTTCAAGCCACTAATCCGTTATTTTGATGTGTAAGCCATTTGCTAGAGTATCCCAGAATTTAAATCTGGAAAACAATGGAAAAATAACAACTGAAGGAAAAATTATTTGCTGCATACTTACCTCAGCAATTTCCATTGATGAACTATTGACAAGCAGGTGCCTACAGAGGCAAATCTCTATAATACATCCACTTGCATTCAGACACCGGCTACTACAAGCACAGGTTTTAATAATTCAACTAATCCCAGGTATTTCTGTTGGAGCTTGTTTGAATTGCTAACAGGTATCATGATTTCCATTTATGGCAAATATCACTTATTTATTTAATCTATCTCTATTTCTTATTAGCCCATTTCCACGAAACTCATACAACATTCTAAAGTAGCATGTTGTTTTCGAGATGTTAAATCAAATTCTTAGTTTATTAAATTGGACCCTAAAGCCTTATTCCGTAAAAATATCTTTTGTTTGCAAATCATACTGCAAGAGTTTTTCATAACTGTAAAAAATTAAAACATGAGCACAACAAAGTTACACAAGATAATAGTTGTTCTGTTATTAGCATATACCTACTCAAGACCATTTAGACATGCTAACCAATACCTGAAAAGATAAATTCTCTCTCCAAGATATAATTTGTTAGTATCTTAAATGTAAGCATGAAAGCTAGCTGAAACACTGAAATTCCATGTCATGCTGAATTATAAAATCATTGTCCAAGGATTCAGAATATTCTTACATTTATTTTTATTGATGAAAACATTTTTAATGGCTTCGAGATTTAGATATTCTGAAGAATATATCAAAAAGTGCAAAAGGATAACACTTACTGATTTTGACCAATACTGGTTCCAACATTAATGCGTCCTCACATTGAACTCTCATGCTTTACTCACAAAGAGTTGATCTGCTACTGAAAAACAGAGGGCTTATGATTTCCAAACTTCACGTGAACTCTGTTTTTACAACAAAGGTCATTTATGCTGATTTAGAAATAGAGTTGCCATATAGATGGATAATTGTATTTATTCTCAGGTTAGTATATTTTCTTTCATATTGGAAAACTAAATTATGAGAAGGTTGTTGATGAATATAGAGAAACCTTTACACACAGTGAACACTCAGCAATTGTTAAGGAATTATTTCTATAGCCCTCTTCAACACTTACTAAAACAAACTGTCAAATCAACCTGGGTAAAATGAATGTCTCATCCAGTCACTAATAATGCTCCTTTCTCTTGTTTCCATATTGACCCCATGTCAACCCATAACCTCTGTTTTCTGTCTAGTCAAACTACCTTGCAAGCAAGTTTCACATTTTTAATGAAAAATCGTGTCCGACTGGAGTGTCCCAGGTGGTGCTGGTAGTAAAGAACCTGCCTGCCAGGGCGGGAGATGTAAAAGACATGGGTTCAGTCCCTAGGTTGGGAAGACCTCCTGGAGGAGGGCGTGGCAACCAAGTCCAGTATTCTTGCCTGAAGAATCCCATGGAGAGAGGGGTAAGAATACTGGAATGGGTAGCCATTCCCTTTTCCAGGGGATCTTCCTGGCCTAGGGATCGAACCCAGGTCTCCTGAATTGCAGGCAGACTCTTTATTGTCTGAGCCAATTTTGTCATAACTGTTCATCCAACTGATAGAAATTTAGTCGTGTTGCAGTCTGCCAGTGCGGATATTATACAGAAAAAAAAAAAAAATCTGTTTGACTTAAAGGAAGAAGGCTTTTGCTTAAATAGTATGGCATCTCCCTTCTTTAATCATCCCGCTCCGCTGTCAGTCATGTTGGCTTTCTAGTAAGCACTTCTGCTGCAGCCAGGTCAACCCCATTTCTTTTAAAATTTTTTTAGAAACCTTCAATATAAATTCTTAATCTATCAAGAAAACTGCCAAAGACACTGTTTTATTAGTATCACATGCTTGTTGAACCCCTACACATCTTTGTAAAGTATGTAAAAGAAAATTGAATATAAAATCTATTATATGAGACTCTTATAAATGTGAAATTTTATGCAATTTTGTATTTGATTTTTATATAGGCAGAAATACTCAGCGTCCTCAGTCACAGAAACATCATCCAGTTTTATGGAGTAATTCTCGAACCTCCCAACTATGGTATTGTCACAGGTAGGAACTCTATTTGACTTTTTTCTTTCCCACCTGATGGCTTAGTGGTAAATGCAGGAACCACAGAAGACGCGGATTCAATCCTTGGGTCAGAAAGATTCCCTGGAGGAGGAAATGGCAGCCCACTCCGAGATTCTTTTTTTTTCTCACTCCAATATTCTTGCCTGGGAAATCCCATAGACAGAGGAGCCTGGCGGGCTACAGTCCACAGAGTCACAAAGAGCTCGACCCATCTTTGCAAGTGAACAGCAACACAATTTTATAAACAGCTAAGATTGAGAAATAGATTTATAATAAGAATTGTGACATTTATTCTATAACTGTTATTTATGGAAGATAAATGTGGTTAAGGAGTTAATGCCAACATAGACAAAGAATGATTCTTCTAAATCCACGTGAGGTTGAAAACACCTAGGAAGAGTCTCCCCACCTGAACCCCAGTAGGTCGCACCAGTGCAGGAAATGGCTGCTGATAAAATCGCCACCCTAACCTCAACCAGAAAGGCTAGGACAGCCCCACTGAGTGGATTGTGGTCACTCTGAACTGTCTGTGCAGAAAGCAGGGGAGGGAGGGTATGTGCGAGTGCGTTATGCTAGAGAGACATTTATGCATGTGATGGAAATTCAGCGTCGACCAAAATGTCCCTTCCTCCCTCAAGTCTCACAGTTTAAAAGTAGTTTTGTCCTTTTTATTCATCACTCAAGGTGAAGATGGCAGTGCTTTGAGAGTAGTCACTCTGTCAATTTCTTACGTGATTTTTGTATTAATTTCCCAGGATTGCAGGACAACTTACCAAAAACTCAGTAACCCAAACGATAGAAATGCATTTTCTCATGGTTCTGGGGGCCAAAGTCCAAAATCAAGATGTAGGCGGGCCGTGTTCTCTCTGAAACCTTTCGGGGAGAATCCATTCCATGTCTTAGTTTCCACTGGTTGGTGGCAAGTCTTGGTGTTCCTTGGCTTGTAGACACATCACTCCAATCTTTGCCTCTGTCACCCTCTGGAATCCTCCCGGTGTCTGTTCACTTCTTCTAAGGACATCAGTCATATTGGATTAAAGGCCCACCCTACTCAAGTATGACCTCATTGTAATGAATATCATCTGCAATGATCTGATTTCTAGATAAGATCACATTCTAGGACTCTGGGAAGAGCATGAATTTGGGGACAGGATGCTCTCCAACCCAGTACACTCCTCTTACCTAAAGATGGGAAGATTCCTAAGGCTATCACTGTCCATGTGAGAAATACCTCGCCCAAATCCCCCTGCAAACAGGAGTTCTTTGTTTTACACCAGAGCCCAGCCTGTTCCCTTTCCAGCACCTCATAATGGGAAGTATACAGAACATAGAGCTTGGTGGGCCTGAGGTCAAATCTCCACTTAGAGAGTGGAGGTGACTTTTGGTTAAGTTGCTTGTACCTTCTTGGGTTGCATTCTTTGTAACTTGGGGCAACAGGACAAATAACCAAACATTTTGCAGAAACTTTCTTCTGCACGACACACCATATTAGAACCTTTATAGATGTTATTTGATTAATAGAAATATCATCTTCATGAAGCTGTGGGGATAAATTAGCATATAGACTGTACCTGATCCACTGTAGGTGCTGAACAAATGCTAGTCCTTTTTACATCCTTCCTCACTTTAGGAGGAGAAGGCAATGGCAACCCACTCCAGTACTCTTGTCTGGATAATCCCATGGACACAGGTGCCTGGTAGGCTGCAGTCTGTGGGGTCGCTAAGAGGCGGACTCGACTTCACTGTCACTTCAGGTGCTAACAATTTCTGATAATCCCTAAGCAGAGCCACCCAGATAACCTGCCCTTGCATTTCTGATGGACAGCCTGGAGCCTGAGACTTGGGAGTCAGCTCTGCCAGTAACTCCACTGTGACTTTGGCAAGCCACTTAAACACCTTCCATCCAGTGACTCACTCTACTGCCCACTCAAGAATGAGCAGCATCTGAGAGCAGAATGCCAGTGTGGGAAGTGGAACCCAGGGCCCAGCACGTAAGAAGGTTCATGGGGCTGTGGAGCATCTCTGGTCCTGAGTTTCAGCACCAAAGTGGTCCTGAGCTCACCTGTGCCATCTCACCATCTGCCCCTCCATGCACCTGCCCTAACCTTTACTGGGCTGTGTTCTCAGCTCTCTGTGGATCTGCCAAGTGTTAAATAGCTTCTGACCTTTAAAGAAAATGTGATACTAACCCAAGAGTCCCTCTCTGGGTGTGGAGAATGTGTGTGTGTGTGTGTGAGAATGTGTGTGTGTGTGTGTGAATGTGTGTTTCCTTGCTCTCTTGCAGGACTTCCTGTTTCTGCAGACTCTTTGCCTGCACCATTAACTCTGGAAGTGGCTGGGCACTTGTGCATATCTGTCAGCTGCCACATCACATCCTTGATTTGCTCTCTCCTTCTTCTCCAGTTCAGTTTAGTTCAGTCGCTCAGTCGTGTCTGCGACCCCGTGAACCGCAGCATGCCAAGCCTCCCTGTCCAGCACCAACTCCAGGAGCCTACCCAAACTCATGTCCATTGAGTCAGTGATGCCATCCAACCATCTCATTCTCTGTCATCCCCTTCTCCTCCTGCCCCCAATCCCTCCCAGCATCAGGCTCTTTCCAAGTGAGTCAGTTCACTTGAGTCAACATCATGAGTCAGCATCAGGTGGCCAAAGTATTGGAGTTTCAGCCTCAACATCAGTCCCTCCAATGAACACTCAGGGCTGCTCTCCTTCAGGATGGACTGGCTGGATCTCCTTGCAGTCCAAGGGACTCTCAAGAGTCTTCTCTAAAACCACAGTTCAGAAGCATCAATTCTTTGGTGCTCAGCTTTCTTTATGGTCCAACTCTCACATCCATACACGACTACTGGAAAAACCATAGCCTTGACTAGACAGACCTTTGTTGGCAAAGTAATGGCTCTGCTATTTAATATGCTGTCTAGGTTGGTCATAACTTTCCTTCCAAGGAGTAAGTGTCTTTTAATTTCATGGCTGCTATCATGATCTGCAGTGATTTTGGAGCCCCCCCCAAAATAAAGTCTGACACTGTTTCCACTGTTTCCCCATCTAGTTCCCATGAAGTGATGGAACCGGATGCCATGATCTTTGTTTTCTGAATGTTGAGCTTTAAGCCAACTTTTTCACTTTCCTCTTTCAGTTTCATCAAGAGGCTCTTTAGTTTTTCTTCACTTTCTGCCATAAAGGTGGTATCACCTGCATATCTGAGGTTATTGATATTTCTCCTGGCAATCTTGATTCCAGCTTGTGCTTCTTCCAGCCCAGCATTTCTCATGATGTACTCTGCATAGAAGTTAAATAAGCAGAGTGACAATATACAGCCTTGACATACTCCTTTTCCTATTTGGAACCAGTCTGTTGTTCCATGTCCAGTTCTAACTGTTGCTTCCTAACCTGCATACAGATTTCTCAAGAGGCAGGTCAGGTGGTCTGGTATTGCCATCTCTTTCAGAATTTTCCACAGTTTATTGTGATCCACACAGTTAAAGGCTTTGGCATAGTCAATAAAGCAGAAATAGATATTTTTCTGGAACTCTCTTGCTTTTTCAATGATCCAGCAGTTGTTGGTGCCTTCTTCTCCAGGGACCTGTTTATTGAGGGCTGATGTGTCTTCTTGGCACAGTTGACACTTCTGAAGGGCTCAGCTGCGAAACTGGCTGAGTATGGGTAGTTTTTTAGGTTGTCAAGCAGTGGAAATATAGGGGAAAGATCCTACCACCGGTTTATTGGACAAGCCTTAGAACATCCCAGCTCTTCCTTCAGTAATAACAACCCATCATTTTCATAAGGGCTACAAAATTTCCCAAGCACATTTGTACTTATTATCTCATTAAATCACAACATCTGCATGGAAACTTTTTGCCCATTTTATAGATGAAGATCCTAACCCCCTGCAAGCTGACACCATTGGCATTGCTTGGGAGCCAGTTTGACATGCAGAATCTTGGGCTCAGACCTGCTGAGTCATGACCTGCCATTTAAGATGATTCCCAGGGGATCTGTGAGGGCTTCTTTTGTGGCTCAGCTGGTAAAGAATCCGCCTGCAATGCGGGGGACCTGGGTTTGATCCCTGGGTTCGGAAGATCCCCTGGAGATGGGAAAGGCTACTCTCTGTATAGTCCGTTAGATCGCAAAGAGCCAGACATGACTGAGCGGCTTTTCACTTTCACGGGTGACCTGTGTGTACATTACAGAGTGGAAGTGCTGGACTAAAGGGTAGTGGCTCTCCCAGCATCCAGGACAGCATGGTGGCTCACCTGGGGTGGAAACCCGGGCTCCACGCCTCCCAGAGAAGTGCTTTTCTGACAGCGTTGCTACACTCTCTGCACTTCAGCTGACCTAAAGTAGGCACATACATCCTCTCAGTCAGCTCCCAGGTAACATCCACATTCTTACCCTGAAGACTGAAGCTGAGTCGGGTGCCCTTGCTTTTGATCCTGGAGCCCTTGGTGGGCTCCTCTGTCACAGAGGTAGAGGCACTGAGCCTTGTAAGATGGGGGAGAAAAATCAAACCATCAAGCATCTTCTCAGGGCAACCACCGGCTCACGTTGGTTGCCCTACTTGAGCGATGGGGGAGCAAAGGAAACAAACATTTGTGCAAAAGGAGGAATTTGTGTTGATCCTGAGAACAAAGACAAAGACGGGCAGAGAAATCAAGAGGAGAAAAGAGGAGGAGCGTGCCAGAGCCTTGGAGGAAGAGGTACAGTAATGTTTGTAAGTCTTGGTGGGATTGGATTACTTTGGGGGGGTTGTTTTGTTTTTGGTAGACAGTATAAATCTTTTACACAAAGTGGAGTCTTGGAATGGCACAGTGAAACTGGGAACTGGCTGGTGCCAGAGGGCCGTGCGGTCTCAGCAGGCCCTGGAACCGCATAGTGACTGTCTGGACCAGCTTATTTCCTGTTCTTGGAATCCCTAGGACCTCTCATAACATAGCCAAAATGTTTCTTGTATGAATGAATGAGAGCATTAAAAAAATCCATAAATATTATCCTGTCCAACTCCTCATTTTTTTCCCCCTGCCTGTTTGTTGTAGATTGGCTTTAAATTTTTTTATCATAAGATACATTATATATTATAACATGAAAATACAAATATGCAATTTAAAAAATAATAATAAAATGAATACCAATATAGTCACCATCCAAATCAAGAAATAGAACATCAGAAGTTTTATACTTTTTTTTACTTATTTTTTTTGGCTGTGCCTCCAGCATGCAGGATCTTAGTACCCTGACTAGGGATAGACCCCAGGCCCCTTGCAGTGGAAACGTGGAGTCTAAACCACTGAACCACCAGGAAAGTCTTTACATCTTTCAACAATCTGGAAATGTTTTCTTTTGTAAGGTTTGAGGTAAGAGGCTAAGTAACTTTATCATATAGATAATCAATTTTGACTCAAGATTTGTTGAAAAAGTTTTCCTTTTCTCACTAAGCTGCAGTGCCAACTTGTTCTTTAAAGAAATTCTGTCCATGAATAGCTTTGATTCTGGGTTCTATCTTTGATTCTTTGATCTACATATTATTTTAGGTGTAAAACTATGTGATCCATTTACCAAAGCTTTATAATAATTATTCATATCTGACATAAGGAGACCCCCATATTCTTCTTCTTTAGTAATATCTTGGCTTTTTATAAGCATTTGTATTTCTAAATAAATTTTAGAGCTAGTTTGTTAATCACAAAAAACTATTGTGATAATTTTTTTATAATTATATGGAACCTTTAAGTCAGTTTCTGGGAGAACTCAAATCTTTTGACATTTAGTCTTCTAAAGCATAAATAAGATATTTCTCTACAACATTTATAAATTCTTTTATGTCTTTTAACAAAATTTTATAATTTTTCTATAAAGATTCTTCCTCATTTATATATCAACACTTCATATTTACTGATGTTACAATAAAAAATCATTTTTAAAACTACATTTTATAGATATCGTTGCAGAGACAGAAATGCAGTGGAATTGTGTTATCAACTTTTCATTCAGCACTGTTATGTAATTTTACTGCTAACTTTAATATCTTACCTGTAGACTCTTTTGGATTTCCAAGAGAATGGGTTTGGGCTTTCCCTTCCCATCTCCTATAAATTATGACATCTTGTCTTCTGTCCCAGTCCTTATGCCATTTATTTCTTTCCCTTGACTTATTGTGCAGGTGACTATCTCTAGTACCAAGTAGAAGTGATGATAGAGAAGGCATAGTTTTCTTATTCCTAATTTTAGAGGGATCTGTTTTGACATTTCCTCACTGATGAGGATGTTTGATTTGGTTTTGTAGTTTCAGGTTAAAGAAGCCCCATATTGAAGAATTTTTTAATGAAGAGATGTTGTTGGCTTCCCCCCTCCCCTTAAAAATGAACTGTAGTCCACATGTGGGAAATGCCTATAACATAAATGTATGCAGTTCTACACACTGAACCCATAGACAGCAGATCTCCAGATTCTGAGATGCACCTTTCCATCTTATTACTCAGCCCACAGTGGTACCCAGCCTTCCGATACCACAGGCTAGTTGTACCTGTGTTTTCGTCTCCTATGTAAGTGGAGTCGTAGTACTGCCTTGTGACTGGCTCTTGTTTCTCTAAATGATTATTTATTATTGGCTGCACCGGGTCTTCCTTGCTGCACTCGGGCTTTCTCTAGTTGCAGAGTGCAGGCTTCTCTTTGCCGTGGCTTCCCTTATTGTGAGTACAGGCTCTTGAGTACGTGGGCTTCAGTAGTTGCTGCACGTGGGCTCAGTACCTGAGGCTTGTGGGCTAATTGCTCCATGGCATATGGGATCCTCCTGGACCAGGGATCAAACCAGTGTCCACCGCATTGCAAGGTGAATTCTTAACCACATGAGTTTGAGTAAGTTCCGGGAGTTGGTGGTAGACATGGGTCTGAGTGAACTCCGGGAGTTGGTGATGGCCAGGGATGCCTGGCGTGCTGTGATTCGTGGGGTCACAAAGAGTCGGATACAACTGAGCGACTGAACTGAACTGAACTGGACCACCAGGGAAGCCTTGTGTCTGGCTTCTTCTGTGCAATTTTATGTTAACATATTCATCAATACTATTTTGTACAATTGTAGATCACTTATGCTTGACAATGAAATGTATGCTGTTGTGTGAATATACTGGAATCTACTTATCCTATGTTTGATGGGCATTTGGGTAGTTTCCTGTAAGTCTATTATGAATAGTTCAGTTCAGTTCAGTCACTCAGTCCTGTCCGACTCTTTGCGACCCCATGAATTGCAGCACGCCAGGCCTCCCTGTCCATCACCAACTCCCGGAGTTCACTCAAACTAACGTCCATCAAGTCGGCGATGCCATCCAGCCATCTCATCCTCTGTCGTTCCCGTCTCCTCCTGCCCCCAGCCCCTCCCAGCATCAGAGTCTTTTCCAATGAGTCAGCTCTTCGCATGAGGTGGCCAAAGTACTGGAGTTTCAGCTTTAGCATCATTCCTTGCAAAGAACACCCAGGACTGATTTCCTTTAGAGTGGACTGGTTGGATCTTCTTGCAGTCCAAGGGACTCTCAAGAGTTTTCTCCAACACCACAGTTCAAAAGCATCTTCAGTGTTCAGCTTTCTTCACAGTCCAACTCTCACATCCATACATGACCACTGGAAAAACCATAGCCTTGACTAGATGTACCTTTGTCAGCAAAGTAATGTCTCTGCTTCTTAATATGCTATCTAGGTTGGTCATAACTTTATCAATAGTACTGCTATTAATATACTAATAATGTCTTTAGTGAAATATGCTGCAGCCATGAAATTAAAACATGCTTACTCCTTGGAAGAAAAGTTATGACCAACCTAAATAGCATATTCAAAAGCAGAGACATTACTTTTCCCACTAAGGTCTGTCTAGTCAAGGCTATGGTTTTTCCTATGGTCATGTATGGATGTGAGAGTTGGACTGTGAAGAAGGCTGAGCACTGAAGAATTGATGCTTTTGAACTGTGGTGTTGGAGAAGACTCTTGAGAGTTCCTTGAACTGCAAGGAGATCAAACCTGTCCATTCTGAAGGAGATCAGCCCTGGGATTTCTTTGGAAGGAATGATGCTAAAGCTGAAACTCCAATACTTTGGCCACCTCATGTGAAGGGTTGACTCATTGGAAAATACTCTGATGCTGGGAGGGATTGGGGGCAGGAGGAGAAGGGGACGACAGAGGATGAGATGGCTGGATGGCATCACTGACTCGATGGACCGTGAGTCTGAGTGAACTCCGGGAGCGGGAGTTGGTGATGGACAGGGAGGCCTGGTGTGCTGCGATTCATGGGGTCACAAAGAGCCAGACACGACTGAGCAACTGAACTGAACTGAGTGAAATATATACTTTTGTGTTTGATACATACCTCAGAGGAATATTGGTAAACCATTGAAAATGTGCATGTTTCACTTTAGTAGAAAAATGCCACATTATTTTCCAAAGTGGTTGCAACAGTTTCCACTCTCACCAGCAGAATTGGAGAGTTTCATTTGCCCCATATACATGCTGAATTTTATCAGTTTTCCTGCCTCTTTTGAGATGACCATGTGTTCATAAGATTTTTTTTCCCATTAATCTGTTAATGTGGTGAATTACACTTCTCATTTTTCCTTGTGAAAAAGGAACCTCTCTTTCCTGGGATAAATCCACCGTGGTCAAGATGTACAAACTGTATGGTGCTTGCCTCCACGTGCTATGGTCTTTGCAGAGTTTTCACCTCAGTCTTCATTAGTGGGGTTGGCCTAAATTTGAGGAGGGGGGGGGGTTTGCTCTAATAACTTTTTTTTTTACAAAATGAAAGAAAATGGCCCCAAAGAACTAGGTGTATGTAGACAACTGCACAATATGGGACTCCAACTCCCAGTTACAGCAAATCTACACCTCTGCTCTGGTCTGGAACTCCTGGAGTAATGAGGCTAGTCCCCTGAGGGGCTATGAATGCTAAGATAAACTCTTGACACCCTCCACTTCTAACGATTTTTGACTCCCAGGTTCTCCCATACTGTTTGGAAAACTGCAAATTTGATTTCCTCCTTGTTCACACGACAAGAGCTTAGCTCAGGCGCTCCCCAGTCAGAGGAAAGAGACAAGGCTCTCACAGCGACCCTCCTGGGCATCTTCGGCGATGTGCGCCTCTCTGCTGAGACCCCCAGACTGGATGAGTCTCACAGACAGAAGGAACGGGCGGAGAGCACGGTTGTAGCCACAGAGGAAGAACGCCTCTGCCTTTGGGAGCCTGAGGCCCGCTCTCCTGTGTAGCCTTGGGTTGCCTCTCGCTCGCCTCCACTTTGCAGTGGGGGGCTCCTCTCCCGTCCCCACCCTCTCGCGGGCACTGCTGCAGGGTGGAGAGCTCCTGGACTGCAAGGCTCCAGCTCACCCACCCCTCCCCGAGTCATTAACCACAGGCTCCCTCACAGGAAACTGGTGAAAATGAGTATTCGTGCCTCTTCAACCAAGGCAGTACAGACCCTCTGTGTTTCATCTTTGAGAGAGGTTTGTCCACAAAAACTTCCAGAACAGCAGCCTTGAGAGTTTGATGGGAAATAGGATATCCACATGGTCTCAAAATATCTCTCATAAATGGCTTATTAATAACAAAGGGAAACATAGCAACCTTCCTACTGGCAGACAGTTGAATGAAATGAACAAGATTAATGTCTCCAGTGCTGGGACTAATGGACATCATGTGTTCCCTGAGAAGGACTCATCATTTCTGTAGCATTTCTGCCGAAAATATTTAACCTGGACCTAATCAGACAAATCCAAACTGAGGGACATTCTGGTGTCTGTATTTTTCTAAAAAATGTCAGTGTCAATTAATGTCTCCAGTGCTGGGACTAATGGACATCATGTGTTCCCTGAGAAGGACTCATCATTTCTGTAGCATTTCTGCCGAAAATATTTAACCTGGACCTAATCAGACAAATCCAAACTGAGGGACATTCTGGTGTCTGTATTCTTCTAAAAAATGTCAGTGTCTTAAAAACCAGAAGAAGAGGCACAGTTTCTGATCAAAGAGGAGTAAAAGGACTCGACAGTACAATCTGTGCACCACCCTGGATTGGATCCTGAACCAGGGGATGACAAGTATTATAAAGGTCATCACCTGACATCATTGTCACCTGACATCATCTGACAACTGATGAGATTGCAAAATAGACTTCTTAGAGAGTAATACTGTTTTACTGTTAAATTTCTTGATCTTGATAATGGTGCAAAGGTGACATAAGAGAATGTCCTTGTTTTTTAGAAATTCACACTGAAGGGTTTATGCATAAAGGAATGTGATGCCAATGTGATAGATATTTTAGAAAAATATCTATATATCACATATATATGTGTGTATATATATATATATAGAGAGAGAGAGAGAGAGAGAGAGAGAGAGCACAAGTGTGTCAAAATGTTAACAGTTAGTGAATCTTGGAGAAGAATATAGCAGGTTTTTCTATATTCTTGCAACCTTTCTTTTCTGGATATTATTTCAAAACAATAAGTTTAAAAAAATGCTTTTGTATCTAGCAAATGGAAACCACAAAGGTAAATGATAAGGATCATCTTGGTGGTTAGAATATAGAGTGTCATTATTAATACATTCTTGGCACTAGATGTCTTCAGAGGAAATTGCTTATCTTCTTAACCCTTTAAGAAAGGGTTCATCACTCCACATGTGCAGATGAGAAAGATGAAGGCTAAGAGATGAAATAAAACATTCAAGGTCACCCAGCAAAGAAGCAGCAGGGTTGGGATTCACTTGGGTCTGTGTGAAAGCCTTCAGGGGCCACAAATTTCCTGGGATGTGACCCTGACAAAAACCGATCAGAAGAGAAGGTCGCATTTATGTCTTCTTGGTTATAAGCTGCTGGGTCTTAATTCATCTGGCTTTTTCTGAGAGCTACCTCTTCTTTCCAGGCACTGCCCTGGATGTAGTGAGTAGAGACCCCCCTAAAAAGAGGCAAGATGTGCATAGAATCCAAAGAACACAAGGGTGGACATGGACAAGATCTATAGTGAGAAACGAGGGTTTCTGGCAGCCCAGAGAGGAAGGAAGTTGATTCTGACTGCCTTGATGATTTTGGGCAGCTCACTGTGTTTCTGAAGAAGAATGATGGAGGTAAAAGAAGGGGCACTGGTGTCCACCTGGATGGTGTAACCTGAACTGGGACCAGCCCTGCTTCTTAGGAGTCCTGTGGATCTTGGGAAGGTTGTCCAAAATACCTGTAGGGTTGATCTGAGAATTGGATTTAGTATAAGTGAAATGCTGGTGTGGCAGGTTCAGGGCCTCTTTTAGGAGCTGTGGCCTCTGGGGACCTGGGAGTAGCTAAAAAGAAGACAGAGGTTGGTGGAGATCATATTGATATTACCATGTCTTTGCTCATCAAGAAACTAAAATAGAGGTGTCCCCAGCCTGGTTCCAAAATGGATATGCTGAACCAAACTTTAATGCGGGGGGAAAAAATAAGAGCAATTATGCATTATTTTGTAAACTCTTCTATGCAGGGAACAGGGATGAATGGTATCAGGAGAGAAAGAGAGAAGCATCTGAACAGTCTGCCTTCACCTTTAACTCAGGAGTGCCTTTCCTGGGGCAGGGGAAGAAGTCTTCCTGGCTTCCCCTCAAGAGTTCTCCATATGCCCATGACTGCCAAAGCACCCTGTCTTTGGCAAACATCCCAGTCCCTAGGCTCCTCCTGCAGAAGCTGGAATCAATAGAATAAACACCGTAAGACAATACAGCGTGAGCTCAAGTTCACGAGCAGTGGCGATGCCCGCTGCCTGAGGGCTAGTACTCAGTTCTGGGGCAAATTCAACCTCAGGCCACTGACACTTAGAAAAGGAGCTCGGGTACTCCCATAACCCCAACCAGGGCCAAACATATAAGCTACGGCTGGCCCCTGAGGGAGGCTCACAGGATGGAGACATCATTACTACGTGAAGTCGAATATGCCACTTTGGTGTAAGGATTATTTTCAGCTACAGGCAACTGAGGATCAGCCAACAGAGGAAGAGTTCTTTGCCCTTTCCTTGAGTACCAAAAGCGGGGCATACATTTCCTGCTGAGAAAGGTGCCCACCCTGTACCAGAACAAGTAACTCTTATTATCAAAGATGAGAAGCTGACACCGAGTTCAGTTTGCACGAACAGAACTTATTAAAATAGCCCTTATTTTCCTTTGGTTTCCCTGCTGGCTCAGATGGTAAAGCGTCTGCCTACAATGCAGGAGACCCGGGTTCAACCCCTGGGTTGGGAAGCTCTCCTGGAGAAGGAACTGGCACCCCACTCCAGTACTCTTGCCTGGAAAATCCCATGGACGGAGGAGCCTGGTAGGCTACAGTCCATGGGGTCACAAAGAGTCAGACACGACTGAGCGACTTCCCTTTCACTTATTTTCCTTTAGTTCCCTCATAAATTTCCTTGTCACTTCATCATAGTTTATCATCCCTGGAAGCCCAAACTTCCTTTCCTTCGTTGAAATGGTACATAAGCCTTCAAACCTAACTGCTTTTTTGAGTTTCACCCCTTTTCTGTGAACATCTGTGCACCTAAACATATTCTGAATAAAAATTATGTCTTTTCTCTTAATCTGCCTTTTGTTAGTTCAATTCACAGACTCTCAGTTACTGAATTAAGAAACTAGAAGAAAATAGTTTTCTCCCCAACATACGCTTAATAGTGATAAACTCAGACTTCCCTTGTACACCACTGTTTGTCATGTAGATGCTTTTTGTCACTGGGAGAGAATTCCAAGTGGATTAGTAATTTAATCTATAATTTAGTAAGTTACTCACAAAATAGAAACCTCTCTGTTTTGCTATCAGTGATAGCCATTTTCTAAATGACTAAAAACTTATTTTTGAAAAGATACCATATCATTATTAAAGAACACTTTTAAAAACTTTCAAAATAAAGAGGAACAGTCTAATATCTGACTTTGAATTTCTGCCTGTTCCATTCCAGAATGTGATCCCATGCATCGGTGTCTTGACAGTTGTACCATATATACCACCTTAATCTGCTTTTCTCATCATAAAGATTTTTCTGGGTTTCTACATAGTTTTCATATGAGTTCTTCCTTTCATTATTCATCATTCTTCAGAGAGCCATTTACCTCCTAGGACTTCTGTGATGAACGTGCCATTGCTTGCTAAACTCCTTAAAGGGGAGTATAATATATAATTTCATCTTTTTATCTCTTCTAATGACTAGAGCAGTGCTGGGAATATGCTTAGTGCTCAGTAAGTGTTTGCAGCCTTGAAAAAAAAATGTTAGTAGAAGACAAATTCTAGGAATAAAGAACCATGTAAAACTCTAAGAGGTCTTATCAGTTCTTCTTGCATACAAAATAGCATAAGTTTCCAGAAAATGCAGCTAAAAATACAAATATTATACTATAAGCCCCGCATTTTTCTCCATGTTCAACCCTTCAGAGCAATATTGCGGTCATACCTTTGATTGTATGCAGGCGATGTTCCTGACCACTCTAATACAGGAAATAAATATTTAACAGTAACAAAAAAGTCTGTTTATTGTAGCTTTGTGGGGAGGTAATCTATGTGAATCTATATTTAGGTATCACC
>SJYC01063567.1:0-12429 GCA_006408675.1 Madoqua kirkii
GAGATTCCTTAAAAAACGGGAAACAGAACTGCCTTATGACCCAGCAATCCCACTGCTGTGCATACACACCGAGAAAACCAGAATAGAAAGAGACACGTGTATTCCAATGTTCATCCCAACACTGTTTATAATAGCCAGGACATGGAAGCAACCTAGATGTCCATCAGCAGATGAATGGATAAGAAAGCTGTGGTATATATACACAATGGAGTATTACTCAGCCATTGAAAAGAATACATTTGAATCAATTCTAATGAGGTGGATGATACTGGAGCCTATTATACAGAGTGAAGTAAGCCTGAAAGGAAAACACCAATATAGTATACTGACACATATATATGGAATTTAGAAAGATAGTAATGATAACCCTGTATGCAAGACAGCAAAAGAGACACAAATGTATAGAACACTCTTGGACTCTGTGGGAGAGGGAGAGGGTGGGATGATTTGGGACAATGGCATGGAAACATGTATAATGTTATATATGAAATGAATCGCCAGTCCGGGTTCGATGCATGATACTGGATGCTTGGGGCTGGTGCACTGGGATGACCCAGAGGGATGGTACAGGGAAGGAGGATGGAGGAGGATTCAGGATGCAATATGTGTGTATCTGTGGCAGATTCATGTTGATGTATGGCAAAACCAATACATATTGTAAAGTAATTAACCTCCAATTAAAATAAATAAATTTATATTTTAAGAAAGAAACCTAAAAAAATTGATATATAGTTCATTTGCAATGTTGTTAGATTCAGGTGTACATTAAAGTGATTCAGTTATACATGTATATATTCTTTTTCAGATTGTTTTCTGTTATAGGTATTATAAAATATTGAGGAGAATCACCTGTGTTATACAGGAAGTGCTTGTTAGTTATGTCTTCTATATATAGTAGTATGTATATATTGATCCCAAACTCCTTATTCATCCCTCCTCTCTTTCATCATAACTATTTTTTCTATGTTTTTTGGTCTGTTTCTTAGAGAATGGGATTTTTTAAAATTGAGTAATATTTTGCTTAAATAGAATAGACAAAAGGAGTTATATGAATGCCCAATCAGTGCAGTAAAAGATACTCATCACCATTACTTATTTGGGAAATACAAATTTAACTATGCAATGCTATTATAACTTACATTACTATGGGTAAAATGAAAGAAACTGGTAACAAGTACCTGTGAGAAAGTAGAACTGAAATGCTCAAATATTACTGGTATGGTTTCCACATTAGTATATATTTTGCCAGTTCATTTATATAAAGGTAAACACACACTTAACACATGTGTGTTTACCAGTAATCCTAGGGTATTCATGCAGGAGAAAGGAGAATATATGTCCACTCAAAAACTTGCACATGATAGATTGATTAACGGTTGGCTGTGACATGTGGCTTGAAATATCTTAGTTCCCCAGTCAGGGATCAAACTTGTGCCCAGTGCTTTGGGAGCTTGAAGTCTTAACCATGGGACCAGCAGGACTGCTATATTTAAAATAAATAGCTATCAAGGAAAAAATAAGAGCAGTCACAAAACAGAAAAAGACTTGCACATGAAAGTGCATTAAGTTTTATTCATAAAGCCTACAAACTGTAAACAGCCCAAATGTCCATCAACTGAGGAATGGGTAATGAAATCGTGCTTAATAAAATAAAAAAGCTTGAGATACAAAAATCATATGCTACATAATTTTGCTTATATAAAATTCCACAAAGGCACATTTAATAATCACTGATTACCAAGCTTGAAGTGGACGTGTGGAGGGGAATTACTGCAAAAAGAGCATGATGTAATCTTGGGATGATGGAGAGGTTCTCTGTAGTCATTATAGTGGTAGTTATATGACTACATATATTCATCTCAAAATTTAATACAATTTCCTTAAAATTGACTATAATTGAGCCTATACCTCAATTAGACTGACTATAGTATCTGTATAAATGGATGATTGTAAAACAGTACTTATAAAAACCTGCAGAATTCAGCAAAACACATGCTTTATGGAAATATTATGGCCTTAAATATTTATATGAGAATGGTAGGAAGCATCAGAGTAAATGAATTCAACATGTATCAGAAAATTTTTAATTATTATAGAATATACACCAAAGAAAAGGAAAAAAAGAGTAAAAGAAAAAGAAAACTGTGATATATAAAAACAAATATTTAAAAGACATGAAATCTATCAGAAACTAAAACGTTGACAAGATGACTTAGATTTTCCTTGGTGAGTTTTCTGGTGCTTATTACATTATTAAATTTATTAACACTATTAAAATATACAAAAATAACCAAACAAAAGTGCACTGAGTGCTGACAACAATAAATGTGTTTCATGAGATCTATAATTTATTACTCATCTCATTCTTGCTCTTAAGTACAGTGGAGAAGAACACAGCTTTGGAAAACCTTCATATTTTTATCACAAACTGAAATAACAATAACGGGATATTACTTTTTAGATATGTGTTTATTTTGAGATGATATTGCACATTGAGTGCTGACAACAATAAATGTGTTTCATGAGATCTATAATTTATTACTCATCTCATTCTTGCTCTTAAGTACAGTGGAGAAGAACACAGCTTTGGAAAACCTTCATATTTTTATCACAAACTGAAATAACAATAACGGGATATTACTTTTTAGATATGTGTTTATTTTGAGATGATATTGCACATTTGAATTTTCTATTTTAATCTTTCCAGATTTTTGAAGTATCTTTTAAAGAAAATGATAAAGTTAGTAACTATTATATTTTATTGTTTTTATTACTTTTTCATTGAATTTTTGAAATATGAAGCAGAAACAACACAATAGATGTTTGTGTGTGGTTACAAATGACTACTGTGAAATATTCTGCCCAGAAAAATTCCTTGTAGCATGTGTATGTGTTTTATTTCATAAACATACACATGCATGTGTTTTATTTTATATGGTATATTACTACAGTATTTGTGTTAGTTACTCAGTCACGTCCAACTCTTTGCAACCCCTTGGACTGTAGCCTGCCAGGGTCCTCTGTCCATGGAATTCTCCAGGTAAGAATACTGAGGTGGATACTCATTCCCTTCTCCAGGATGTCTGCACGATTCAGGGGCTGAACCCGGGTCTTCTGCATTGCAGGCAGATTCTTCACCATCTGAGCCAATATTACACATAAATGTACATGTATATTTTTTACACCTTAATTTCTCATTAAAATAATGATAAATAATTCTTTAAAGCTTTATGATATAAGTACTTATCTCCACCATGGCAGAAAAATGTAGCATATAAGGAATGAGTACAGTTTATGGAGAAAAATAGACTAACATATTTTTGAACTAAAACCATTGGAGAATATAAGTGTTAGCCCATTGTTTTTTTTTCTTTTTAGTGCATGTGCTCATAAAATGAGAAACATAATCTTATTGCATCCTTTATCCATTGAGAAATGTAATTAAAACTCCTCTTCATTTCTTGGCAGACACTCACTGACAGTTTCATAAGAGTTGACAAGGGACACATTTTAAAAATAACAATAGATTTATACTGGCACTTCTTATATGGCTTTAAAACTTCTTAGCTCTCAAATTAGTCATAAAATAGTTACTATGTCTAAATAGAGCTATTTCTATACTTAAAATTACACTTATATGTTCACTTTATATCAAAATCAGTTTCCCTTTTTCACCTAGACTCTCCCTGTAAACACAGTTGCATGAATTTTCATTATATAGAATTTTTATTCTATACAATGCTTAATACTCAGATGCTTAAATATATTCCAAGAAGTTTGTAAGAATCCTAAATGACACATAATGCAAAAACTGCAGAAATAAATCAATTGATGAACAAAATTGTAGTGACAAATGCTCAGAGAAATTTATTTCTTGGAGGAAATGACAACCCACTCCAGTATTCTTGCCTGGAAAAGTCCATGGACAGAGGAGCCTGGCGGGCTGAAGTCCATGGGATTACATGACTGAGCACAATGCATGAAGGTGGAGGGAGATGGGTTGGTAGCAATAAACTGGTAGAACTAAAAAGAAAAAACAAAGAAATGTATTTCGTACTCATTTAGCAGTTCACAGGTGGGTGAATCCTGGACTCCAGGCAATTCTTCTTTAAGCACTAATTAGCAGACCCAGAGTTCTTTCATCTCTTCCTTCTGTACCGCACACTCTCGTTATCATTTGCAGCCAGCCACTGGAGAAAGAACGTGTGTAGACCTAGCCACCCATCTGCTTAATCCTAGTCCCTGATATGGCACAGAATATTTCCATTTTATCCCATTGCTAGAATTCAGGCACATGTTCACACCTAACTGTAAGGAAGAGTGAGGCCTGTAGTCAATTTGTGTGCCTAGGAAGAACAAATGGATTTCAGTGAACAGCAGTCTACAGTAGAAATTAGTTCTGTGCTGTATTTTAACATCTGAATGATGTTAGGTGAAAAAAACGGAGTTCCTATGGTGGAAAATATCTATGTTATGGTGTCATAAAAATAGGATGAATTAAGATTTATTATACCTGGGCCTTATGGTGCCTCCATCTTTAACATGTGATAAACAGGCAAATATTAAACTTTGAAATTCCATTTTGAGTTTTCTGACTGAATTGTCTCTAAGATTAGCTACCTCTCTAAAATGCTGTAATTATACTTTTGACAGTTTCTGAGGTGTTGAGTGAGACATAACTGTACAAACTTTCACCAAATTAAAAAATGATGACTATTTTCTGAAATGAATATTGAAGTTCATATGGATAACTTTTATTACATACTAGAGATAAGTTATTTTTTTCTAGGAATCATAGTTCAAGTAAGTGAGTAAGTATATTACATACCAACTGATCTTGTCACAGCTTTTCTTAAAATTCCATTCACCATTGCATGCTGATACCATTATTTCTGGCACATTGTAAGTACTCAGTAAATGGTGCTGAGTGAATAAATGCAAAATATAGATAAAGTGAATTAAAATTAAATTAGTCTCTTATAGCCTGAATTTGTATCAAAAATACCACTATGCTATAGATCATCTCCATGATTAATCAAAAAATAAAATAAAATGCAAACCAGGAAAGAAAATGCTCCAATAAAACTTCAGAGCAGTACTCTCTGACTTTTCTTTAGAGCATGCTGTAAATGAATTCAGATTAGCCTGACAATTAAGCTAACTCTAGCAAAAATCTAGAAAATGTAATTCCACACCTGGGACTGGTAAGTGCACAGATATTATGTAGTTCAAATGAAAAAGACTGCATTTTCCATAACATACTACTTCCCAGAATTGATATTTTTGGAGGAATTTCCTAAGGGAACAACCTAGAGAAGAAATGTAATATGTAAATGTAAAAAGATTTAAATTCTGAAGCTGGCAGAAAGCTTCAAGACACTATGTAATAATTAACATTTTGTCCTTTCATATTCTTGAATAGGCTGTCATCCCACTCCTCCACCAACTTAGAGGAGAGTTTCCCTTCCTTGAATGCTTATGGGAGAGAAAATGTTGCTTATATTGAAGTAGATGCAAGCAAATTTCCCCCACATATTTCTCTAGTTCTTACATTTGGTCACTTAAAAGTTTTTTTTTTTTTGATTGTATATATTTTATTTACTAGGTTTGTGATATATAACTGATATGTAACCTTGTGTTGGTGTCACTACAAACAGCATGTTTATTCAATATTTGTGTATATTGTGAAATGACCACACTGTCTACTTAACACCCATCACCATTCATAGTTATAAATATTTTTTCATGCAATGAAAGCTCTTAGGGTCTACTTTCTTAAGCAACTCTCAAATATAAAATAGAATATTATTAACTATAATCCTCAGGCTATATGTTATATCCCATAACATTTATTTTATAACTAAAAGTTTGTATCTTTTGACACCTTCCTTCACTCATTTCACTCACCCCAACATCCCCTTCCTCTGACAGCCACCAATTCATTCCTTGTTTCTGTAAGCAAGTTTTTGTTTCTCTTTTTTAGATTCCAAATATAAGAGTGATTATACAGTATTTATCTTTCTCTGTCTGACATAGCAGTCACCCTTGAGGCCCATCCCTGTTAACACAGATGGCAATGTTTCATTATATTTTAGGCTGAATAATATTCCATTGTCTGTATAAACCACATCTTCTTTGAACACTTATCCATCAACAGACATAGGTTTTTTTCTTGGTTATTATAAATGATGTTACAGTGGTCATGGGGTATCTATATCTCTGAGTTATTTTTAAAAGGGGAATTGCTGAGTTTTCTGATAGTTCTATTTTTAATTTTTTAGTAACCTCCATCCTATTTTCTATAGTGGTTGTACCAATCTACAGTCCCACCAACAGTGCAAGAGGGCTCCTGTCTCTCCATGTCCTCACTCACACTCTTTATTTCTAGTTTTGAGAATAGCCATTCTGACAGGTGTGAAGTAATATCTTACTGTGGTTTTGATTTGCATTTCCTTTATGACTAGTGATAGTGAACCTTTATTCATGTACCCCTTGGCCAGTTGTATGTCTTTGTAACAATTTCTGTTCAACCTCTTCCCATTTTTAGATCAGATTCTTTGAGTTATTTTTGCTATTGAGTTGTATGAGTTCTTACATAGTTTGAATATTAACCCTTTATCAGATACATTGTTGCCAAATATTTTCTCTCATTCAGTAGGTTGCCTCTTTATTTTGGTGATGCTTTCCTTTGCTACACAGAAGCTCTTCAGTTTAAGGTAGTACCACGTGTTTATTTTTGCTTATGTCACCTTTGCTTTTGGTGTCAAAAAAAAAAAAAAAAAACCCTTCACTAAGATCAATGTCAAAAGCTTGTTACCTGTGTTTTTCTTCTAAGCATTTTATGGTCTAGGGTCATATATTTAAATCTTAATTCATTTTAAGTTAATTTTGTGTTTTGAATAAGATAGTGCCTCAGTTTCATTCTTTTGCATGTGGCTGTTCAGTTTTCATTATTTACTGAAGACACTGTCCTTCTGCAATTGTATATGCTTAGATCCTTCATCAGAAATCAATTGACCATATATGTGTGAATTAATTTTGGGGTTTTCTATTGTTTCATTGTGTGAAATCTATGTGTCTGTTTCTATGCTGATATTATATGGTTTTGATCATTATAGTTCTGCAACATCATGTGAAGTCAAGGACTGTGATGCCTTCAGCTGTCTTCTTTCTCAAGACTGATTTAGCTATTCAGGCCTTTTATGGTTCCAGCTTCATGTGTTTACCAAGCATTTTCATGGCGGTAGATATGAATACATACCAGTGAATAAAAACACAAGATCCTGCCCTCCTGCATGTGTAATCACCAATAAAATTTCTATATTACAGTACTGGTTTGAGTAAAAAGAGTAAATAATTTAGCATTCATTGATTACAGAAAAGCAAAACACTAAAAATAGATTTAAATGAAGCAAGGTAGTGGGAAGTTTAAATCCTGTTTTCTTGCTAATATCCAAAAGCATGTGTAAATGCTAGGAAAAATTATCCTAGATCAAAAAATAGAATCTGAATTGGAGGGTAGATATTGTGAATTCCATTCATGCATTTAATCATTTGGTGAGTATCGAGTCCTTACTGTGGACCAAACATACAAAGATTAATAAGATATTATTTAGGAAAATATGATTACAATGCCATGTAATAGAATCATAAAAGAATACAGGGATTACCTCTGGGCTAGAGTCAAATCTGGCACCTCAGTATGAACTTGAGATACATGACATCCGTTCTCTGAGCTTCAATTTCCTCATACATTTCGTGAAATTATAACTACTAGAAAGATTGTTACAAGTTTTTGATACATTAATATATAGCCTAACGGCCTCATGTGTAGTAGATCTTCTGTAAATGGTGATAGAATTAGAGCTCAGTTGGTAAAGAATCCACCTGAAATCAGGAGACCCCGGTTTAATTCCTGGGTCAGGAAGATCTGCTGGAGAAGGGATAGGCTACCCACTCCAGTATTCTTGGACTTCCCTTGTGGTTCAGCTGGTAAAAATCCACCTGCAATGCAGGAGACCCCACTTCGATCCCTGGAGAAGGGAAAAGATACTCACTCCAGTATTGTGTCCTGGAGAATTCCATGGACTGTATAGTCCATGGGATCACAAAGAGTTGGACACAACTGAGCAACTTTCACTTTCAAATTCAAGTAAGAGTAGTCAAGGGTGTTTCAGACAAAGAGAAGCACAAATGGCATAAACTTGGATAATAGAAAGATTTTATGTTAGGTCCCTAGGGAACAGTTGACAAGCTGGTAGGAGGTGGACTGAATAGAGAGGAGAATAGTAGAGAATGAATTCAAAGAGGCAGAGCTCTGGAGTTTGATAGTTAAGGATACCTGTAAGATTCTAAGGAGTGATGCAGAATATAATTTCTGTTATATCAAATTACTCTGGTTGCAGCTGGAAGGTGAATTGAAGATTGAGCAGTGTGGCAGTTGGAGATATTGTATACATCCATTTCTCCTGGGTACTAGGTACTACTGATCACTGATAGGTGATCAGTTCAGTTCAGCCACTCAGTCATGTCCAACACCGTGACTCCTTGGACTGCAGCACGCCACGCTTCATTGTCCATCACCAACTACCAGAGCTTGCTCAGACTCATGTCTATTGAGTCGGTGATGCCATCCAACCATCTCATCCTCTGTCATCCCCCTCTCCTTCCCTCAATCTTTCCCAGCATCAGGGTCATTTCCAATGACTCAGTTCTTTGCATCAGGTAGCCAAAGTATTGAAGCTTCAGCTTCAGCATCAGTCCTTTTAATGAATATTCAGGGTTGATTTCCTTTAGAATTGACTGGTTTGATCTTCTTGCAGTCCAAGGGACTCAGTAACACCCACCACCCCAAGACCCCAATTCAATAACATACCACAAAGGGTGCACCCAACTAGATACCTGCTATTCAGCTCATGACACTGAACACCTTCCATTTGGAGGAAGTGTGGAAGAGACATGTACTCTCATAGAGGTCCCCAGCGTTTTTGGTGCCAGGCACCCATTTCACGGGAGACAATTTTTCCATCAACCTAGGAGGGGAGGGCATGGTTTGGGGATGATTCAAGCACATTCCATTTACTGTGTGCTTTATTTCTATTATTATTACATCAGGGCCATCTCAGGATGACATGGCTGGATGGCATCACTGACTTGATGGACGCAAATCTGAGTAAACTCTGGGAGTTGGTGATGGACAGGGAGGCCTGGCGTGCTGCAATTCATGGGGTTGCAAAGAGTCGGATATGACTGAGCGACTGAACTGAACTGAACTGATATCCCAGTTGGGGACCCATGCTCTAGATTGAGATTTATTTTCTCTGCTTATTATGTTATGTCAGCACAAACATTCATAGGATTGGTAAATGCCTTATCTACTCTCCTAGTGTGATAATATGATTGTTGTAACGAAATCATGTTGTGGAAGAAGTAAATTTCAAAACTACAATTCATAAACCTGATCAGTTAACTTATCATCAAAAAGTATCTGATAAAATGTCTATTAAAAATGCATTTCTTCAACACAAGATGTCAAATCACTTTCAGGCTTGGACAGTATCTCATACTAAAGGACTTGCTAAATGGTTTGTATTTTTGTTGTCTTTCTCTAATAACCTGGAGAAGGAAATGGCAACTTACTCCAGTATTCTTGCCTGGAGAATTCCATGGACAGAGGAGCCTGGCGGGCTACAGTCCACAGGGTCACAAAGAGCTGAACCCGATTGAGCAACTTTTAATTTCTCTAATAACCAGAGCTCAAGTTTCAGGCCTCTTGGCATTTAGTTTGACATGGAGCCTGCCCATAGAAAACTCAGTGATCCACTTGTGAGTTTTTTGTTTTTCCTTGTGTAACTGAACCAATATCTCCACCAATCAAAAACTACTACCTGGGCTTTGGCGGTTTTTTATGCCACTTATTCAACAATCCCAAAGAGAAGTTTATATGGTCACCATGGGCAGTGGATCTGTTTTAAGGAAAAATGGGTTATACTTCTGCAGTCCAGAAATTCCAACCCTCTTTCTGCTTCTTTACATATTCTCTTTCATACTTATTACATTCTAATGCTATATACAATTTAATGTTCAGTGTTAATATATATCACTTTTGTGCTTAAATATAAGTGACTCAAGGACAGAGCTCATTGTCTTGTCTACTAAAAATTTCCATAGAATAGAGCTGTGCCTAGAATATATCAGTTCAGTCTTGTTCAACTCTTTGCGACCCCATGAATCACAGCACCCCAGACCTCCCTGTTTATCACCAGCTCCCAGAGTTCACTCAGATTCATATCCATTGAGTCGGTGATCCCATCCAGCCATCTCATCCTCTATTGTCCCCTTCTCCTCCTGCCCCCAATCCCTCCCAGCATCAGAGTCTTTTCCAGTGAGTTAACTCTTCACATCAGGTGGGCAAAGTACTGGAGTTTCAGCTTTAGCATCATTCCTTCCAAAGAAATTCCAAGGCTGATCTCCTTCAGAATGGACCAGTTGGATCTCCTTGCAGTCCAAGGGACTCTCAAGAGTCTTCTCCAACACCACAGTTCAAAAGCATCAGTTCTTCGGCACTCAGCTTTCTTCACAGTCCAACTCTCACATCCATATATGACCACAGGAAAAACCATAGCCTTGACTAGATGGACCTTAGTCGGCAAAGTAATGTCTCTGCTTTTGAATATGCTATCTAGGTTATATATATATATATATATATATATATATATATATATAGAGAGAGAGAGAGAGAGAGAGAGAGAGACAGAGACAGAGAGAGAGACAGAGAGACAGAGAGGGAGAGAGAAAGAGAGAGAGAGAATAAATTGAAGCATCAACGGAACCAGAGATTCCCCTACTTTCAACTGTTCTGTGAAGAAGGGAATGGAAGACTATTGTAGTCCATTCCCATTACTGTAAAGCTCACATCCCACAAGAATGTTCTGGGTCATCCTTCCAAAATGGAATAAACAAACATGGTCAAAGTTCTTGCTAAAGGCAAAAGTAATAAAGAATTGTTAAAAGAGTTAAAAACTAAAATCAGCAGTAGCCCCTTTGCAGAACTATGCCTGCAGAAAGAGAGATTGTTTGTGCCTGTATTTTTGCTTATATTTTTTGTTCTTTTTCTGTTTCTTTTACTAGCATTTATAGATCATTTTTTATTGAGATGGGATATAAATAGACCTGAGGAAATAAAATGTGCCACCTAAAAATCTTGGGCTTATACACCAAAACTCTTGCAGCTCTCTGAAAAATACTAATGAAATTCCAGATCGTTTGCCTTCCTGGAGGGAACTGGGTTATGTATGTTTGCAGTTTGTTATGTTATAGGAGGAATATTATTTTTTGAAATGTGTGGTATAAGTAGAGAGATGAATGAGTAAATCAGAGAACCAAGGGAATAATTTTCTGAATATTTCATGGCATAGGGTAACATCGGCTTTAACCTTTCCTTCTACTGGTAAAAGAGGAGCCAACATGTATAATATCCATTTAAATTCTCACTATGGAGACTGAAGGAAATGGCATCTAATGGCAGCAAAGGATATAAGAGTATCTAAAGCTCAGGCTTGGGTATTATAACTGAAATGAATGATGTAAAGGTAATAAAATGACTCAGTTCAGTTCAGTTGCTCAGTTGTGTCCAGTTCTTTGCAACCGCATGAATCGCAGCACACCAGGCCTCCTTGTCCATCACCAACTCCAGGAGTTCACCCAAACTCATGTCCATCAAGTCGGTGATACCATCCAGCCATCTCATCCTCTGTCGTCCCCTTCTCCTCCTGCTCCCAATCCGTCCCAGCATCAAGGTCTTTTCCAGTGATTCAACTCTTTGCATGAGGTGGCCAAAGTATTGGAGTTTCAGCTTCAGCATCATTCCCTCCAAAGAACTCCCAGGACTGATCTCCTTTAGGATGGACTGTTTGGATCTCCTTGCAGTCCAAGGGACTCTCAAGAGTCTTCTCCAACACCACAGTTCAAAAGCATCAATTCTTTGGCGCTCAGCTTTCTTCACAGTCTGACTCTCACATCCATACATGACCACTGGAAAAACCATAGCCTTGACTAGATGGACCTTTTCTGGCAAAAAATGTCTCTGCTTTTAAATATGCTATCTAGGTTGGGTCATAACTTTCCTTCCAAGAAGTAAATGTCTTTTAATTTCATGGCTGCAATCACCGTCTGCAGTGATTTTGAAGCCGCCCAAAATAAAGTCTGACACTGTTTCCACTGTTTCCCCATCTATTTCCCATGAAGTGATGGGACTGGATGCCATGATCTGCATTTTCTGAATGTTGAGCTGTAAGCCAACTTTTTCACTCTCCTCTTTCACTTTCATCAGGGGTCTTTTTAGTTCCTCTTCACTTACTGCCATAAGGGTGGTGTCATCTGCATATCTGAGGTTATTGATATTTCTCCTGGCAATCTTGATTCCAGCTT
>SJYC01063571.1:0-25654 GCA_006408675.1 Madoqua kirkii
ATCACTTAATGATGCTCACTAAATTGTAATTTCTCTATTGTTCTTAGATGATTAAATACTGAATCTATTAGAGAGGCTAAATATAAAGTGCATAGTTTCATAATCACATGGAATTTTATATTCTATGAAATGAGGTGGAAATAGAAGTTAATCAAATCATTTCTATCGTTTTAGAATTCTGAAACATATAGGAAAAGCATTTATGTGAAATGTGTATGAAGAAATGAGAAAGGTTATCAATATTTTTAACAGTAGAAGTTTTTATCATGTACACAGAAAGGGAGAACTTGTTAAAGAACATGCCTGAAAATCTTACCCTAGTAAATGCTTTTATGGTAATTTTGAACTGGAAAACCTTCTACAAGCCATTGGAATGAAGACAAGAGAAGTGAACTCTTGCACTGAAGAGAATGAAATCTCTTCAGTACAGACATTCATATGCATTTTAAAAGACTGGAAAAGACATAATTCTCATGACTTAAAAATAAATCTATAGTTACACAGAGAAATCAGCATAAGTATGTTGCTCCATCTTTTCCTCAGGCTCATTAAATACAAAATACCACATCTATATAGTCCTGTAAAGCTGGAACCTATAAGTCTAGAAGATGTATGATTAAGTTAAAATAACTTTAAAATGCCCTAGAAGTAAATGTTCTAAAATGACTTGGATTTAGTAGCTATTTAACTGCAGTCAAAGCTTGCACGGTGCTGGACACAATTCTGAAACAAAATTAGAAAATTTAGAGGACTCTGTGAGTAAAGAATTATATGGGGAAGCTAAAAACTAAAGTTATAATGTAAAACAAAAAGCAAAAACAGAATAAAAAGACCTCAGCATTCCTCCTCAGACTTAATTTGTTTAATACTGGGGAGACAGAGGTTATACACTGATATTTTATCCAGGAGGGGCATCTCTACTGAGATTCCTGAAAATGTGTCATATTTAACTTTGGGGTCAAAAATGTCACATTCAGTATAAAAGTGAATTAGTAAACTTCCTATACAGATGCTAAACAGCAAGCAGCTCCCTTAAAGAAAAAACTTCAGGCCAGCACCTCATAAATATTCAATTAGAATGCGTGTTCCAAAACTATTTCCTTGATCTCTCTTAGCCTTACTGCACACATAAATCAAAAGTGATATTCTGAACACGTAAGACAGTGTCATTCTCTTGCCTCCTCCTCTCCCTCTGTGCCCATGGAATCATCTGTATTTTTTTCACTGATTTTAAAAATGTGGAAAAACATATATACAACATAACATAACCATATAACATAAAATTCACTATCTTAGCCATTTTAAAGTGTACGATTCAGTGGCATTCTGCACTTCTACAATGTTATTGAATTATTTCCACTATCTAGCTCCAGAAAGTTATCATCAATCCAAAAGAAAACCCTAAGAAAATTAACACACCACTGTAATTCAACTATACTTCAATAACAAAAAAGTAAGTGAAAATCAAATAAACAAGAGGAAACCCTATACTTAGTGAGCCACAACTCTTTACTCATCCCTCTCCTCAGTCTCTGGGAGTGACTAATGCACTTTGTGTCTGTATGGATTTAACTCTTCTGGATATTTCATATAAATGGGATCATAAAATACGTTTTCTTTTCTGCCTGATTCCTTTCATCTAGCATACTGTTTTCAAGTTTTATTCCTGTTGTAGCATGTATCAGTTCTTCAGTAGTTTTCATGGATGAACAGTATTCCATTTGATACACACACATCACAATATCCATTCATCTGTTGATGGAAATTTGAGTTGTCTTTTCGTTATTGTGAATAGTGCTGCTATGAATATTTTGTGCAGGCATTTATTTGGATATCTGTGTTCCATTCTTTTGGGTATTTATCTAGGTGTAAAGTTACTGGGTCATGTGCCAACTCTGTTGTACCTATTGAGAAACTGACACACTGGACTCAGAGCAGCTGTACTATTTGATATTCCCACCAGCAGTGTACAGGGCTTCCCAGGTGGCACTTAGTGGTAAAGAACCCACCTGCCAATGCAAGAGAGTTAAGAAACACAGGTTCGTCCCTGGGTGCAGAAAATCCCCTGGAGGAGGAAACGGAAACCCACTCCAGTATTCCTGCCTGGAAAATCCCATGGACAGAGGAGTCTCGTGGACTTCAGTCCATAGCGCTGCAGAGAGTCCAACATGACTGAACTGACTGGGCACACATGCACCAGCAGTGTATGAAGGTTAAAATTTCTCCACATTCTTGCCAACATTTATTTTCACTTTTTTCCTTTTCTAGTGGATGTGAATTGTTGTATCATTGTGGTCCTAAGTTCCTAAATGACTGATGATATTCAGTACTTTTGATAAGATTTCAGCAATTTGTATATCTCCTTTTGGAAAAATATGCATTTAATTTTTTGCCCATTTTTAATTGGGTTGCTTGTCTTTTTGTTGGTAAGTTGTAAATATATATATATTGGATACTAAAGACTCTGATAAGATATATGACTTGAAAACATTTTTGACCAGTTTGTGCATTGTCTGAAATCTCTTGATAGTGAGATTTAATGAACAGACTATTGGGCTTCCCTGGTGGCTCAGATGGTAAAGCATCTGCCTGCAGTGCAGAAGACCTGGGTTTGATCCTTGGGTTGAGAAGATCCTTTGGAGAAGGAAATGGCACCCCATTCCAGTACTCTTGCCTGGAAAATTCCACGAACAAAATAAATTCTGATGAAATCGGATTTATCTGTTATCTTTGTTGCTTATGCTCTTTATGTATATCTAAGAAATCATTGCCAAGTCTAAGATCATGAAGATTTACCTGTTTTCTTCTAAGAGTTTTAGCTCTTAATTTTAAGACTATGGAGTGTTTTGAGTTTATTTTTATATATGGCATGAGGTAAACATACAACTTCATTCTTCTGCAAATGGATATACAGTAGTCCCAGAACCATTCTTTGAAAATACTCTCCCTTTCCTTATTAAATGTTCTTGGCACCGTTGTTAAAATTTAGTTGGCCATAGATATTTGACTTGTTTCTGTACTCTCAAGTCTGTTTCATTGGTTTACAAGTTACCCTTATGCCAGTGCCTTTTTTTTTAAGTTAATTTTTACTGGAGTATAGTTGCTTCACAATATTGTGCTAGTTTCTGCTGTGTGCAAAGTGAAACAGCCATATGCATAAATATAGCTCCTCTTTTTTGAATTTCCTTCTCACTTAGGTCACGAAAGGACGTTGAGTAAAGTTCTCTGTGCTATACAGTAGGTTCTCACTAGCTATCTATTTTATATATATTATAGTTGTGTACATATCAGTCTCAGTCTCCTAATCCATCCCACTCTCTTCCCACCTTGGTGTCCATGTTTGTTCTCTGTCTGTTTCTCTGTTTTTGCTTTGCAAATAAGTTCATCTGTATCATTTTTCTAGATTGTGCATATAAGCAACATTATTTGATATTTGATTTTCTTTTTCTGACTTACTTCACTCTATATGACAGTCTCTAGGCCCATCCACATCTCTGCAAATGGCACAGTTTCACCCCTTCTTACAGTTGAGTAATATTCCATCGAATACCTATATTCTGTTGAATACCTATTTTCAACTGCACTCAGCTGTTAAAAGGGACAAAATTTGACTGAGTCACTGAGCACACATACACGCCACATCTTCTTTATCCCATCCCTCTTTTGATGGACATTTAGGTTGGTTTTGTAAACTAACTGGCTATTGTAAATATTGCTGCAGTGAACATTGGGGTACATGTATATATATTTTTTGAATTATGTTTTTCTTGGGGAAAATGCCCAGGAGTGGTATTTCTGGGTCATATGATAGTTCTATTTTTTTATTTTTTCAAGGAATCTCCATAATGTTCTCCATAGTGGTTGGACCAATTTATATTAGCTTCCCTGTTAGCTCAGACAGTAAAGCATCTGCCTACACTGCAGGAGACCCGGGTTTGATCCCTGAGTTGGGAAGACCCACTGGAGAAGGAAATGGCAACCCACTCCAGTATTCATGCCTGGAAAATCCCATGGAAAATCCCAGGAGTGGTACTGCTGGGTCATATGGTAGTTCTGTTTTTTAGTTTTTTAAGGAATCCCCATAATATTCTCCATAGTGGCTGGACCAATTTATATTACCATCAGCCATAGAAGTGGGTTCTGTTTACTCCACACCCTCTTTAGCACTTGTTTGCAGATTTTTGATGATGGCCATTTTCACTGATGTGAGGCTACAAAACTACAAAGTTCATTGTGGTTTTGGTTTGCATCTCCTTGATAATTAGTGATGATGAGCATCATTGTATGTGTTTGTTGGCCATCTGTGTGTCTTCTTTGGAGAAACGTCTATATTTTTTATTAGGTTATTGGTTTGTTTTTTGTGTTTTTATATTGAGCATGAACTGTTTATATATTTTGGAGATTAACCCCTTGTCAGTTGTTCATTTACAAATATTTTCTCCCATTCTGAGGGTTGTCTTTTTGTCTTATTTATGGTGTCCGACACTTTGCGACCACGACTGAGTGACTTCACTTTCACTTTCACTTTGCTGTGCTTTTAAATTGTTAGGTCCCATTTGTTGCTGTTTTTCTTTCTTTTTCTTTTTAGTTTGTTTGTTTTTATTTTCATTACTATAAGAGATGGGTCAAATTATCTTGCTGTGATTTATGCCATAGAGTGTTCTGCCTATGCTTTCCTCTAAGAGTATTATAGGATTCTTACATTTAGGAGTAGAACAGCCTTACATTGAGGTATTTAATCTGTTTTGAGTTTATTTTTATGTATAATGTTAGGGAGTGTTCTAATTTCATTCTTTTACATGTACCTGTTCAGTTTTCCCAGCACCACTTGTTGAAAAGACTGTCTTGTCTCCATTGTATATTCTTGTCTCCTTTATCAAAGATATGGTGCCCATAGGCATGTGGGTTTATCTCTGGGCTTTCTATCTTGTTGTATTGATCTATATCTTTGCTTTTGTTTCACTACCATATTGTCTTGATTACTATAGCTTTGTAGTATAGTCTGAAGTCAGGGAGCCTAATTTCTCCACCTCCATTTCTCTTTTTCAAGATTGTTTTGGCTATTCAGTGTCTTTAGTGTTTCCATACAAAGTGTAAAACATTTTGCTCTAATTCTGTGAAAGATGCCATTGGTAATTTGATAGGGATTGCTTTGAATCTTTGGATTGCTTTGGGTAGTATAGTCATTTTTACAATATTGACTTTTTTCTATCGAAGAACATGGTATATCTTTCCATCTGTTTGTGTCATTTTTGTCTTTCATCAGTATCTTACAGTTTTCTAAATCTGTTACTAAATCCAAGCTCAGTCAGCTTGCTGCATGGCAGGCAACTTAATTGAGAGGCTAGATGTTGAGGCAAGGAATACAATGTTACTTGGAAAGCTGGCTGGCTGAGAAGATGACAGACTAATGTCTCAAAACAAACATATCATAGGGGTCTGGATGCCAGATTCTTTCATAAAACAGAGAGGGGAGAGGAGTTGAAGGAGTAAAGACCATTATTTTGCAGACATCTTCTGGAATGGCCAACCTCAGGAACAGGATGTGTTACCCCTTCAAGCAGAGGTCCAGTGTTTCCTGAGGCAGGTCATTATGTATAATTATAATAACAAAAGCAGTGAGAAATCAAAGTTAAAGTCAATGAAACAGATCCATCATAGAGTCAGAATTGGCTCGTCCCTGTAACAAGTACAAGTGTTTTGCCTCCTTAGGTAGGTTTATTCCTAGGTACTTTTACACTCATTTCAGTGCAGTTCAGTCGCTCAGTCATGTCCGACTCTTTGTGACCCCATGAATTGCAGCACGCCAGGCCTCCTTGTTCATCACCATCTCTCAGAGTTCACTCAGACTCACATCCTTGAAGTCAGTGATGCCATCCAGCCATCTCATCCTCGGTTGTTCCCTTCTCCTCCTGCCCCCAATCCCTCCCAGCATCAGAGTCTTTTCCAATCTAGGAATAAATGAAATTGCAGTGGTAAATGGGATTGGTTCCTAATTTCTCTTTCTGATCTTTCATTGCTAGTCTATAGGAATGCAAGAGACTTCTGTGCATTAATGTTGTGTCCTGCAGTCTCCAGTGGAAGAGGAAATTGTAGCAGGCCGAGATGCACATGCACTCTCCAGGGAAGCTGGCCCTGGACCTGCACTTGCTCACAGGACCCTAAGTGGAAACAGCAACGACAGTCTACACTGGCCTCTGGGGTCCAGGATGATAGTCACAGATCATGCTCACCCCTGTAGGCAGTGTCCTGCCACCCATGAGGACACAGAGAAAGAAGCTACTATGGCAAGTCCACCCCTCTCCTCCTACAGTCCAGAACAATGGTCTGTTGCCTCTCTGATAGGCCCAGGCTTCTTCCCAGACTCCCTCACTTGTGATACACTACACCTAGCACCCTTGGGCTATCTTCACGCAATCAACCCCAATCCTCTCACTGGGTCTGACCTCTGAAACCCAGCTCAGTACCCAGCCCCCACCACCCCACTGGACAGGCATCTCAGGCACAGACCCTCTGTGCAAGTGTCTCTCCACTTTGCTCTCTGTTGCTATGCTCTTCTTCAAGTTCTTCTCTTTTCCAAAGCTCCCTCTCTGTCCCCGCCAGTGAGGGGACTTTGCAGCGTGTAGACACCTTTCATCCTTCACAGCTCCCTCCCAGAAGCACAGGTCCCATCCTGACTCCTCTAAGTTTTCCCCTTCCTTTTTCTTTTGACCTACTCAGTTACTCAGAGATCGTCCTGCCCTTTTGGGAGTCTGAGGGCTTGTGCCAGCATTGAGTGGATGTTTGGTGAGCGTCGTTTCATATGTAGATGTATTTTTGACATGTCTGTGGGAAGAAGGTGAGCTCCATATCCTGCTACTCCACCGTCTTGATCTCCTCCTCCAATGCCACTGTTTTGATTCCTGTAGCTTTGTTGTTAGTTTTGCAGTCAGGAAGTATGATTGCCTTGACTTTTCAGAGTCCCTTGCAGCCCCATGGTAACTGTATAATCAGGTTTCCCTTTTGGCAATATGTTCATTGGATTTTGATAGAGAGTTCATTGATTCTATACATCACTTTGGGGAGTGCTGCCATTTTAACAAAATTAAATCTTACAATTCATGAACAGGAGATGTCATTACATTTAAGCTTTTTCTATTTTTTCAGCAAGTTTCATTGTTTTTGAAGTGCAAGTTTTCTTTAAAAATTTTTCCTAAGTATTTTATTCTTTTTGATGTTTTATGAATTGAATTGTTTGTTAAATTTTGTTATTGTTCATTGATAATGTATAGATATACAAATATTATTTGTATGATGATATTGTATCCACTAACTTTCTTGAATTTGCTTATCCCTTTATCAGTTATATTGTGCATTCTTTAAGATTTTACATACAAAAGATCCCGTTATCTGATAATATATTTAGTTATTTATTCTATTGCCATGTGGATGACTTTTAGTATTTTTCTGGCCTAATCACTCTAGCTATGATTCCAGTACAGTGTTCAATAGAAGTGCAAGTGAAGTGAAGTCACTCAGTCATGTCTGACTCTTTGCGACCCGGTGGACTGTAGCCTGTCAGGATCCTCTGTCCATGGGATTTTCCAGGCAAGAGCACTGGAGTGGGTTGCCATAATAGAGGTCCAAAAGTGAAATCATTTTCTTTTTTCTCATTAAGGGAAAAGCTTTCAGTATTTCACCATTGACAGTTATGCTAGATGTGGGTTATTCATAAGTGCCCTTTATCTTGTTGAGTAGGATCCTTCTATTTCTAGATTGCCGAATGTTATCATCATGAAATGGGGTTCCTGGGTGGTGGCACCAGTGGTCAAGAATCCACCTGCCAGTGCAGGAGATAAAAGGACGTGGGTTTGATCTCTGAGACAGGAGATCCCGTGGAGTAGGAAATACCACCCTAATCAAGCATTGGTGACTGGAAAATCAGATGGCAGAGGCGCCTAGTGGGTTATAGTCCAAGGGGTTACCAATAGTTGGATGCCAATGAGCACATCATCATAAAATGGACTAGAGTCTGTGAAATGTTTTTGTGCTTCAGTTGAGACGACCATATTTTTTTGAACTTTCCTTCATAAGGATAATATTGATTTTTCATGTTAGATCCCTCTTACATTCAGGGAATAAATCCCACTTTGTTATGGTGTTTAATCCTTTAGTAGATACTAGATTCAGTTTGCTAGTATGTTATCCAGGACTTTTGCATCTGTGTTCATTAGAGATATTGGCCATTACTTTTCTTGTGATGTCTTTGGCTTTTTGTCAGTTCAGTTCAACTGTTCAGTCATGTCCAACTCTTTGTGATCCCGTAGACTGCAGTGCACCAGGCTTCCCTGTCCATCACCAAGTCCTGGAGCTTGCTCAAACTCATGTCCATCGAGTCAGTAATGCCATCCAACTATCTCCTCCTCTGCCATCCCCTTCTCCTCCTGCCTTCAATCTTTCCCAGCATCAGGGCCTTTTCCAATGAGTCACTTCTTACAGTCAGGTAGCCAAAGTATTGGAACATCAGCATCAGTTCTTTGAATGAATATTCAGGACTGATTTCCTTTAGGATGGACTGGTTGGGTCTCCTTGCAGTCCAAGGGACTCTCATGAGTCTTCTCCAATACCACCGTTCAAAGGCATCAATTCTTCAGCACTCAGCTTTCTTTATGGTCCAACTCTCACATCCATACATGACTACTGGAAAAAAATCATAGTTTTGACTAGAAGACATTTGTTGGCAATGTAATGTCTCTGATTTTTAATGTGCTGTCTAGGTTGGTCATGGCTTTTCTTCCAAGGAGCAAGCATCTTTTAATTTTATGGCTGCAGTCACCATCTGCAGTGATTTTGGAGCCCAGAAAAATAAAGTCTGACACTGTTTCCACTGTTTCCCCATATATTTGACATGAAGTGATGGAACCAGATGTCATGATCTCATTTTTTGAATGTTGAATTTTAAGACAGCTTTTTCACTCTCCTTTCTCACCTTCATCAAGAAGCTCTTTAGTTTCTTTTTATTTTCTACCATAAGGGTGGTGTCATCTGCATATCTGAGGTTATTGATATTTCTCCCGGCAGTCTTGGTTCCAGCTTGTGCTTAACCCAGCCCAGCATTTTGCATGATGTACTCTGCATAGAAGTTAAACAAGCAGGGTGACAATATACAACCTTAATGTACTCCTTTTCCTATTTGGAATCAGTCCACTGTTCCATATCTCATTGTTTCTTCTTGACCTGCATACATATTTCTTGGGAGGCAGATTAGGTGGTCTGGTAGCCTCACCTCTTGAAGAATTTTCCAGTTTGTTTTGATCCACACTGTCAAAGACTTTGGCATAGTCAATAAAATAGAAGTAGGTGTTTTTTTCTGGAACTCTCTTGTTGTTTCTATGATCCAACAGATATTGGCAATTTGATCTCTGGTTCCTCTGCCTTTTCTAAATCCAGCTTGAATATCTGGAAGTTCTCCATTCACATACTGTTAAAGCCTGGCTTGGAGAACTTTGAGCATTACTTTGCTAGCATGTGAGATGAGTGCAATTATGTGGTAGTTTGAACATTATTTGGCATTGCTTTTCTTTGGGACTTGGATAAAAGCTGACATTTTCCAGTTCTGTGACCACAGCTGAATTTTCCAAGTTTGCTGGCATATTGAGTGAAGCACTTTCACAGCATCATCTTTTAGGACTTGAAATACCTCAACTGGAGTTCTGTCACCTCCACTAGCTTTGTTTGTAGTGATGCTTCCTAAGGCACATTTGACTTAATATTCCAGGATGTCTGGCTCTAGCTGAGTAATCACAGCATCATGGTTATCTGGGTCATTAAAAATATTTTTTAATAGTTCTGTGTATTTTTCCACCTCTTCTTAATGTCTTCTGCTTCTCTTAGGTCCATACAATTTCTGTGTTTTATTGTCCCCATCTTTGCACAAAATGTTCCCCTGGTATCTCTAATTTTCTTGAAGAGATCTCTAGTCTTTCCTATTCTATTGTTTTCCTCTATTTCTTTGCGTTGATCACTGAAGAAGGCTTTCTTACCTCTCTTTGCTATTCTTTGGTTCTTTGGAACACTGGATCCAGATGCGTATACCTTTCCTGTTCTTTGCCTTTAGCTTCTTTTCTTTTCTGAGCTATTTGCAAGGCCCCCTCAGACAACCATTTTGCCTTTTTGCATTCCTTTTTCTTGGGGATAGTCTGGATCAACACCTCATGTACAATGTCATCAACCTCCATCCATAGTTCTTCAGGAACTCTGTCTATCAGATCTAATCCCTTGAATCTGTTTGTCACTTTCACTGTATAACCTTTGGGGATTTGATTTAGGTCATACCTGCATGGTCTAGTGGTTTCCCCTACTTTGTTCAATTTGAGTCTGAATTTGGTAATAAGGATTTCATGATCTGAGCTACAGTCAGCTCCTGGTCTTGTTTTTGCTGGCTGTATAGAACTTCTCCATCTTTGGCTGCAGAGAATATAATCAATCTGATTTCAGTATTGACCATCTGGTAGAGTCGTCTCTTATGTGGTTGGTTTCTGCGAAATCACGTCAGTCATGTCCAACTCTCTGCAACCCCCTGTGGTTGGCAGAGGATGTTTACTGTGTATGACCAGTGCGTTCTCTTGGCAAAACTCTGTTAACCTCTGCCCATCTTCATTTTGTACTCCAAGGCCATCTTGCCTGTTACTCTAGGTATCTCTTGACTTCCTACTTTTCTATTCCAGTCCCTTATGATGAAAAGGACATTTTTTCTTGGCTTTTTATCAGAGTAGCCTCAATGAATGTGTGAAAAAGGTGTTTTCTCATTCTTTGGTTTTTGAAACACATTTGAGAAAGACTTTAAGAGAATTCTTCTGTAAAATTTTGATAAAATTAATCATAAAGTCATCTGTTCTTGTACTTTGCTTTATTAGCAGGTTTTGTTGGGATATTTCACTTTTTTTAAATTTTCTGTACACTAGTGATATGAGCATGTTTTCATGTACTTATTATCCATTCATACTATGTGAAGCATCTGTCCACAATTTTTGAATTGTTTAGCTGTCTTCATTATTCTGTCATTGGAATTGTTAGTATATTCTGGACACAAACAAGATAATTTGTTTGTGTGTAATATTTCACAGTATGTGTCTTGCCTGTTTAGTTTCTTAAGTTTCTTTTGAATAGTTTTTTAATATTGATGAACTTGATTTGTATTTTTCTTCATAGTTACTAATTCATTCTAAGAGCATAGGGATTCTTTAAGTGTTCTGAATTTAATTCTTTTGTCAGATATATGCATTACCAGTGATTTCTCTGTTTGTGATCTGCCTTTTCACTGTTGGATTGTTGTCTTTGATCAGAAGTTCTTAATTTAATGAAGTCCATTATATCAATCTTCCCATTAATGGTTAGCTATTTCTGTGGTTTTTTTTAAAATAATTATTTGCCACTTCAGGCTGATAAAGTTTTTCTCCTATACTTTATTCTAGAGATACACTGTTTTACTTTTCACATTTATGGCTATGATCTATTTCAAATTACTCAGTTGGATAAGTATATTTAGTTGGTGTGGTATCATTTGTTGAAAATAAATCCTTTCCCTCAGTGAATTATAGATGTTCCTTTCTTATAAGTCAGGTGACTGTTTATATGTGAGAATGTTTCTAGACTCTACTTTTAGATCTATTGAACTGTTTGTTCTTATACCAGTATCATATAGTTTTGAGTATGAGACTTGATGCTTTTGAACTGTGGTGTTGAGATGACTCTTCAGAGTCCCTTGGACTACAAGGAGATCAAACAAGTCAATGCTAAAGGAAATTAGTCCTGAATATTCATTGGTAGGACTGATGCTGAAGCTGAAGCTCCAATACTTTGGCCACCTGATATGAAGAACTGACTCACTGGAAAATACCCTGATGCTGGGAAAGATTGAAGGCAAGAGGAGAAAGAGATGGACAGAGAATGAGATGGTTGGATGGCATCACCAATTCAGTGGACATGAGTTTGAGCAACCTCCAGGAGATGGTGAAGGACAGGGAAGCCTGATGTGCTGAAGTCCATGGGATCACAAAGAGTCAAACCGACTGAGTGACTGAACAGCAACAATGCCAAAACACTCAGCCTGATTTTGATTTAAAAAAAAAAAAAAAAAAACTAAGAAAGCTGCATCTTGCAGATACATTATTTAAAGTCAAATCATAGAAATATCAATTGTACACACTAATTTTTTACAACAGCCCCACTTTTATGAAAAAATATCTAACTTACTACTTTAGAAACAGACAGGATAGAGAAGTTAATTTCCCAGAGTTCAGGTCAATTCAAGATTAGTTAAATTATCATTATTTATTGATTCTTTGCTACCTGTTCTCAAAGCATTCCACAGTCTTTCTCTAGTCAGTTTCTAAGTCCTCTGACCTATTTGACATGTACAGAATCTGCTTCTCATCAGCTCATGTTAACACCCCTAATGTTAAACTCTTACTCTTTAACTTAATGCCACCACAGTTCTTTCATCTCTTGGAAAAAACTTTTTTGATCATTGAATCAAAGTGGCTATTTTCACCTGGTGGCTCCAAGTTTTGTTCATGCTTACTGCCATACCCTGAACCTAACCATAGATACTCCATTCTAGATTTGCCTGGCATCAGTATGTCTCCATTGCTACCAAAGCAGAAAGTAAAGAGGGAGAATGGGTAAAACAAGACAGTGCATCAGTAGTACCAGATTACACTCCCTATTACCCTTAATTTCAAGACTCTTAAACAATATGACTCTCTTTCATCCTCTGTTAAGTGGCAACAATGGAAATGACATCAGAGGACTATGACATTAAGAGGATATGAGCAAAAATTCTCTATAAAATCCTACATATTGCCGCTATAAAATATGCTAATTTTGAAAATATTTTTTAATATTCTGAGATATAGCACTGATATCTCTCTCCTTTAGAAACCGTATTTAAAGTGATGGTTAAGAATACTCAACATGGGGTTATTTTCACTAAACTTTGTGTAATAGATTTGATGGGTTCTGTGAATTCTCTAGAGTAGCAGTCCTCAACCTTTGTGGCACCTGGGACTGGTTTCGTGGTAGACAATATTTCCATGTACTGGGGTTGGGGAGATGGGCTTGGTTTGGCCTACCACTCACCTCCTGCTGTGCATCCTATTTCCTACCAGGCCACAGACCAGTATCAGCCCGCAGCCCTGGTGTTAGGGAGCCCTGTTCTAGGTGTCTACCCAAGAGAAACTCATGCACATGCGGAACAAAAGACATGGCTGAAACTGATCATAGAAGTACTGTATGTAATAGCATACAATGCAAAAATCTATAGACAAAAGAATGGGTAAAAACGACATATTCATATAACTGAATATAATATATGAATTATAGTGAATACATTTCAGCTACGTGGACAAATCTCAATGTACTCAGGCTAGTGTATTGAAGGAATATATATTATTGAACAATTGTATTTATAAAAAATTCAAACAGTAAAAACTAAAAATGACTATTTTAATATATATATGTGGTAAAACTATAGAGTATCAGTTCAGTTCAGTTCAGTTGCTCAGTTGTGTCCGACTCTTTGCAACCCCATAAATCGCAGCACGCCAGGCCTCCCTGTCCATCACCAACTCCCAGAGTTCACTCAAACTCACGTCCATCGAGTTGGTGATGCCATCCAGCCATCTCATCCTCTGTTGTCCCCTTCTCTTCCTGCCCCCCATCCCTCCCAGCATCGGAGTCTTTTCCAATGAGTCAACTCTTCGCATGAGGTGGCCAAAGTACTGGAGTTTCAGCTTTAGCATCATTCCTTCCAAAGAAATCCCAAGGCTGATCTCCTTCAGAATGGACTGGTTGGATCACCTTGCAGTCCAAGGGACTCTCAAAAGTCTTCTCCAACACCATACTTCAAAAGCATCAATTTTTCAGCGCTCAGCTTTCTTCATAGTCCAACTCTCACATACATACATAACTAGTGGAAAAACCATAGCCTTGACTAGAGTATCAAGATAATGGTAAATACAAAATATAGGATAGTGGTTACTTTGGTGGTGCAGGTAGGAAAGAGTATCAGATAAGGAAGAGCAAATGAAAGGTGGCAAAGTTAATTTTTAGTTCTTAATTTCTGAAGCTGAATGGTGAATATAATGGTGTCTTTATTAATCAACTTTCAACTATGCATACTATTTTATAATGAACAGTTCTAAGAGTTATAAGGCCAATAGCTAAAACTCAGTAACCTTATTCATTAAGGAGAGTGACTGGCAAAATATTCCTGTTCTGGTTTCATGCATTTCTCTTGGTGATGATGCGACAGTTTTATCAATGTTATTTAAGCTATTCCTTAATCCATAAATCTTTCCATTTACTCTATTTTTGGAGCCTATTAAAGAAGGATTGGAATCCTTGAAATAGTAATTTTGAATGCATATTACATTTCTCTTAATATTGTCATGTCCTGGGCATTGAGATACAGGGTGATGCTGGACAAATGAACATTTATGTTTCAATTTTCTCAAATATATTTTTAATAGTTATATCCCATTGACTTCCTGATGTGCTGTACTTAGTCACTCGGTCATGTCCGACTCTTTGCGACCCCATGAGACCTGCCAGACTCCTCTGTTCATGGGGATTCTCTCGGGGAGGATACTGGAGTGGGTTGCCATGCCTCTTCCAGGGGATCTTCCCTTCTCAGGGATCAAACCCAAGTCTCCTATATTGCAGGCATTTTCTTTACTGTCTGCACCACCAGGGAAGCCCAAGTTTCTGATAGCCAAGTCTACTCCTCTATTTTCCCTTAAGATAGAAACGGGGACACACATACTAGATAACCATGGCCCAGGAGATGTCATCATCGTGGCATCCATAGAAAGTTCCAGCTACCTGGGGTGGATGCATACTCACAGACCAAGAGGTCAATCTCTCAGGCCCTATCACCTCTGTCAGAAATCTTCAGTATCCAAAAGGGAAGCATGCCCAGCTCCATAGTGAAAATGAAAGTGACAGTCACTCAGTGGTGTCTGACTCTTTGAAACCCAATGGGCTATACAGTCCTCTGTTTGTGGGATTCTCCAGGCCAGAATACTGGACTGGGTAGCCTTTCCCTTCTCCAGGGCATCTTCCCAACCCATGAGAGATTTTTATTCTGAGGCTGTAGGTAGAGGACCTTGTGTTCATTTTAATCTTTCCTTTTTGTTCAATATCCAGTAAATGGGCTTCTCTGGTTGCTCAGATGGTAAAGAACCTGCCTGCTATGTGGGAGACCTGGGTTCGATTGATGTGTCAGGAAGATACCCTGGAGAAGGGAATGGCTACCCATTCCAGTTTTCTTGCCTGGAGAATCCCATGAACAGAGGAGCCTGGCAGGCTGCAGTCCATGGGGTTACAAAGAGTCAGACATGACTAAGTAACTAGCACTTTTGTTCAATAGCCAATAAATAAACTTTTTCCTTCAAAAGCCTAGCAGTTTCTGATGCTTAATTTAGTATTATGTGAATTAGAGACAACTTAGAGACAAATTTCGTCTCTTGATGAAAGTGAAAGAGGAGAGTGAAAAAGTTTGCTTAAAGCTCAACATTCAGAAAATGCAGATCATGGCATCCGGTCCCATCACTTCATGGGAAATAGCTGGGGAAACAGCGGAAACAGTGGCAGACTTCATTTTTTTTTTGGACTCCAAATCACTGCAGATGGTGATTACAGCCATGAAATTAAAAGACGCTTACTCCTTGGAAGGAAAGTTATGACCAACCTAGATAGCATATTGAAAGGCAGAGACATTACTTTGCCAACAAAGGTCAGTCTAAGTCAAGGCTATGGTTTTTCCTATGGTCATGTATGGATGTGAGAGTTGGACTATGAAGAAGGCTGAGCACTGAAGAATTGATGCTTTTGAACTGTGGTGTTGGAAAAGACTCTTGAGAGTCCTTTGGACTGCAAGGAGATCCAACCAGTCCATTCTGAAGGAGATCAGCCTTGGGATTTCTTTGGAAGGAATGATGCTAAAGCTGAAACTCCAGTACTTTGGCCACCTCAAGCGAAGATAGACTCACTGGAAAAGACTTTGATGCTGGGAGGGATTGAGGGCAGGAGGAGAAGGGGACGACAGAGGATGAGATGGCTGGATGGCATCACGGACTCGATGGACGTGAATCTGAGTGAACTCTGGGAGCTAGTGATGGACAGGCAGGCCTGGCATGCTGCGATTCATGGGGTCACAAAGAGTCGGACATGACTGAGCAAGTGAACTGAACTGAAGTAGAGACAAATGGACCTCTAAATTTATAGGTTGCCTATAAATTATTGAAGCAAACTCAGATAATCCATTCTACAAAAACCCTTCTAGGAGTGTCTTAGAATAAGTCAGATGTATTTGTGTTTTCCTGCCCTCTTTCAGAATACTAGGCACCATTCCAGAATCAAATTTTGAAGTCCTGGTGGATGTCCTGTTTCTTTCCTAAACATTATTAAAACATTTTAGCTTGTTGAAAACAAAGAATATTACTCTTCCTCCACAGCCTTACCTTAACTCTCTCTGTAGATTTTAATAAGTAATTAATCTCTCAACACTTTTTTTTTCACAAAAGTTAAAGACAGTAGTTGAACTATGATACTCGCATGTTTTCAGTTAAATAGAATTCTCTGCTTGATTTTAAAGGGACTTAATATCAAATTTAACGTTGCTTTCTTTATTAGCAAATTTGTTTTTTGCTACAGTATATTTCTTCTGTGATAGGGTATTTGAAAAACATACTGCTGGTTTTCCCTCTAAAACCTTTGGCTAACATTAGCTCAAACTACTTTTATTTTGCCCTTGAGAACGATTCGCTTAAACATTATTTTTCTTACTAACCTCAACTGCCTGACACAGTATATTACTTTTTGAGTCACTGTCCTCCTTTTCATTTTCAATATTTTCTTAGCCATAACTTTAAGAAAAGGCTTTTGTAAAGCCATATTGAATACTGTTAGCTCTTTATTTTCTTCTCTGTGAAAATTGTAACGTATTGTAGTTCAATTATAGAGCTCTTACTCTCTACCCTAGAGACTAAGATTAGACTTGATTCACATCTGTATTCATTTTCTTTTTGTCTTCTTTCAATTCTAGGTCCTCTTTGTTTAAAACTTTGGGTGCCCAGTTTAAAAATAAATTCATTGTAGTTAATTTCTTTTTGTCTAATTCCAATATAGCTCTGATATATTTTTTTTCCTTACCTATTGCCTATAACATCATTAGCAATCCTGTCAGGCCAAAACATCTTGAGAAAAAGGAAACCAAAATGAATGACTCCACCGTCTTTAAGTGTTTGGAAATGTGGATGCTTCCCCTTCCTTCCTAAAAACCAAAACATCAGTGATCATATTTTTTGCACAAGAATAGATTTTTCTTAATTTTAAAAAGTGAAAAAAGTAAAAGGGTAGTTGCTCAGTTGTGCTGACTCTTTGTGACCCTATGGACTGTATAACCCACCAGGCTCCTCTGTCCATGGAATTCTCTAGGCAGGAATACTGGAGTGGGTTGCCATTCCATTCTCCAGGGGATCTTCCCTACCCAGGGATCAAACCCAGGTCTCCAGCATTGCAGGCAGATTCTTTACCATCTGAGCCACCAAGGAAGACTATTTTGAAGAATAATACAAGTTAAGTGTTAGCAACAAAATACATAAGTGCACATTCTCTAAAAATTGTTCATCTCCTAGAAACGTATAGTCTGAGATCAACACATGCAAGATAGAAGGCTATTCACACTTCATGTATAAACAAGTTTTTACCACGTCTTAATTTTCTTCTAACTTCAATGCTCATATGTAAAACGTGTCCATTTCACTATTGTCTTAAATGGACTTGATCTCCCAATCTCTAGGAGATAGAAAGCCCCATCTCCTAGAAATCTGAAAAATAAAAACAATAGTAAAAGAAATTATAATAATAGTAATAACAGTGATTAATGTCATTAAGTTCTTGCTATGTGGTTGAAACTAACACTGTATGTACATTGCATTAATTTATTCTCACAAAAAGTTCTAAAGATATGTATGTGTCCTTTGTGTTACAGATGAGAAAACTGAGGCTTGAAGGGGTATTTTTGATGATCACTTAAAGTGTTGAAGGTGAAATTCTATCCAGATTTTTGTTCCAGAAAACAAACAATGAATCCTCTCATCTGGAAAGAGGGAGGAAAAAGGCTGTATCTTGAAAGGCAGTGGCAGAAAATACATAGATATAAAATTAAAAGAATAATAAAATATGAAACTAGTTGGGAGAGATTGGGGGCAGGAGCAGAAGAGGACGACAGAGGATGAGATGGCTGGATGGCATCACCGACTCAATGGACATGAATTTGGGTGGACTCCGGGAGTTGGTGATGGACAGGGAGGCCTGGAGTGCTGCGATTTATGGGGCACAAAGAGTCAGATACAACTGAGCGACTGAACTGAACTGATAAAAACAAAATAAATCTATACAGGCAAACTATGGAAACATTGGTTATTTTTTAATTTTTCACAACTCTTAGAAATGATACTTTAGGTATCATCAATTAGTGTAGTTATTAAAGATATAAACTTTAATAGTACATGAGAGTGTTGATTAAATGGAACTCTTCAGTATAATTGGTCAACGAGCATATACAAGCTTTTCCAACAACACAGAGAATTTCTTGGTACCTTTTTCATTTATTCTTTCTGTGGTCTACAGAAGACAGCCATGTTCACACTTAATGAATTTCTAGTTTCTAAAGTCTCTAATTCCCACTCTTGCCATAAGATACACTTTTCTCCTCAGTGCCCCAATCCAATTTAATTTCTAGTCTGATCCCATAGTCTAAAATAGATGGCAAAGGGAAATTAAAGTAGTAAATAGATGAGTCCATTGAAAAAGGAATAAAGAAAATGATAAGATCTCAGAGCAAAAATTGTGAAGCAGAAAAACGATCAAGGATGCTTTTTAAGCAAAGAATGATGAAGGAAAACATTGAACAAAATAAATGCCATTTTAAAATAGCAAATATACATATGTATATATTTAAATACTGTATGACCAGGGAATGAGTTCAATCTTAGTAGCATAAGACACAGGCACTCTAGATTTTAAAAGTACCCAAGAAACTGCTTTGAGACAAAAGACAATTGACCTGATCTTTCTTTTAATGGAGGTGAGTCTGCTATAAAGTCAAAGATGATATATACCCTGTGCAACAGAATAGCATGGTATGTGAACCCAGGTGGAGGTCTTTAGCTCCTTCACAGAGTCTAGGAAAACATAAGAATAAAGGAAAGGATAAAAATCTTAGTTCTGTAAAAATTACAGTGTATTAATATCCAGTATGGTAGTGGAGTCTTCCTAATATTCATGATCAGAAATGCCATTTATTCTAAAGTGAATCATACTGTACATGTAAAATCCATTTTTTATGTTAGCCAGCTAACCAGGAAGGTTAGTTCCTTCCTTCTGCAAGGAACTTTAGGATGAAAACATCTAGCACCATTCATGTTGTCTAGGATTCCGACCATTGAGAGAGAGTTGATTATTGGATAGGATGTGAAGTAGACAGGAAGAGAAATTGGCTAAGATATTAATGGATAACTAGTATGGAATCATATTCTACTTACTAATTCCTTCTAAAATAAATTTACTTGTTCCTACATGCAGCTATTGGACACAGCTTTTAAAAACATGCAACTTTAAATTATTGGAATCTAGAGAGTGTACCAAGAGTATTTTTTAAAATAGAAATCTTTATTAGGATTTCCCTGGTGCCTCAGAGGGTAAAGCATCTGCCCACAATGCAGGAGACCTGGGTTCAGTGCCTGGGTCAGGAAGATCCCCTGGAGAAGGCAATGGCAACCCACTCTAGTATTCTTGCCTGGAGAATCCCACGGATGGGTGGAGCCTGGTAGGCTACAGTCTATGGGGTTGCAAAGAGTTGGAAGCGACTGAGCGAATTCACTTCACTTCACTTCAATATGATCCTTTTACATGAAGACATTTATTAGAAAGCAGTGTTAGACTGGTAGTTCATTCTTTTTCTCCTTCTTGTCCACCTTCAGCTTCCTCATTCTTTTTCTGCTTAATCAAATACTTGAGTTGATTTTAAACTAGCATCTATTATCTTTCTCTAGCTATGAAATTACTCTTAAGATTTGAGGATTTTTAAAAAAATACGAAATAAATATTTACGTTTAGTTACAATTTGGGGGAATACACAAGTATTTGTTATTAAAACGATTAATTTGTATCAAGTTGTCTTCTTTTCCCCAAACTTAGAATAAGGATCCTAAACATTACATAAATTGCAGAGATTTAATTAAAAACTTGAAGAAATGTGTTACTGTTAATTGAATTCTTTGATAGTTACCTTTGCAAACCAGTGTTAATGAAACTCCAGTTCAAAGTGGATGGGTTTGGGGAATTGAGATAGCTATTTATTTCCTTAACTGAGACGCCATGATAATCTTCTCAGTAAAATAAAGAACTCAATTAGGAGAGTTCTCAGTTGGAGCCATTGACAAAGTTTACACAAACTGGAAGCATTTCTAAGCAAAACAAGTCAGGGGTTTAAAGGCCAGTAAACAAGGTCAGTGGGTGAGAGAGAGAAATACTTCTCAGCGTTTCAGAAGCCTTGCACCTGTGGAGCAGAGAATAGACCCGGTCCTACCGGAGCCAGGTTCCGCTCCGCCCCTTGCTTGCCTTGCTTGCTGGCCCCTTGCTTGCCTTGCTTGCTGTCCCTGCCCCCTATCGCTGAGTCTCCCAGTTTGGCTTCTCCGTATTACCAAGCTATAAATTGCCCTAGAGCTTAGAGGCAATCAGGTCAGCCCTGCTCTCACAGGGGAAAAGCTTCTACTTCCGAGCATCGTTCAGGGGAAAGAGAGAAAGGAGGGGGAGTACCCACGCTTTAGTCGTCACGGCGCTGGCAAGGGGTGGAGAGATGGGGGAGGGAGCTGGCAGAAACTGCATCCCCAACATTGTCGCACTTGACCTAAGTCTACAAACTTACTGGTCGCCGCAGTGGAAACTCCCAGCGCTCTCTCCTCTGCCTGGCAGCCCCCGCTGCAGGGCGGAGTCGCTTCCCGGCCCCACCCAGGGGAAGGAGCTTCCCATGCCCGCATCCCGGCATCTCCCAAGCACCGCACCCTTGATTCAAGAAAAGTCTTCCGGCGTCTAGAAAGGCTCCGATTATTCTTACCCTCCTTTCACCCCTGAATCCACACAATGGTATTAACAGCCTCCAGTGGCCCAGAGGGCCACCTTCCTATGGCTCAGGGTGAGGACTCCCCAGCGGACTCCTTTCTTATCCCCGCCCTGCTTTGCTTTCACAACTCCTCCGGGTCAAATAGCCAAAGACAAACTTCTGTCTCTTCTTCCCAGCTCCCACATTTTAAGACACCCACAGCCTGCAAACCCACACACATCGGAACTCCTAGGGCGCTGTTGCAGTCTGGGCATGCTCAGTATCAGGGCAGGTTTTGATTGAAAGTAAAAAAAAAAAAAAGAAAGAAAGAAAGAAAAGAGAGAGGGGGGGGCGGGAAGCTTTTTATTATGCTGTCTCCCTCTCCTGTGCTTATGGCTTGCTGAACAGGTTGCGGGGCATTCCTGTGACTACCCAGAGGGTTTATCGCATGCCCTTGATTACGTCTCCCTGGGATCTGACCCCCTCAGAGTTGGCCCCCTCCCCCAGCGCTCCCCAGCGCTCCTCAACCCCCTCCTCAAGTCCCTGTCCGCTGTGGGGATGGAGAGACACTAACAGAACCGGGATGGGCGCTGCTGGCTGCGCGGATCCGCCTATTATTAGTGCGCCCGGATTGGCTCCCTGGCTCAGCGTACCGGCGGTGGAGCCAATCAGGCGGCCGGGGCTGGGAGATGACGGGCGGCCGCCTCCTCACTGGAGGGATTCCTGGAGAAGCTGCAGTGTGGGGATGCTCTAGACCGAGTACTGCCCCCAGTGTCTTCCCACCTCCTCCTTCTGCAGCGGCGGCGGCAGCACTTGTCCGCCTATTATTAGTGCGCCCGGATTGGCTCCCTGGCTCAGCGTACCGGCGGTGGAGCCAATCAGGCGGCCGGGGCTGGGAGATGACGGGCGGCCGCCTCCTCACTGGAGGGATTCCTGGAGAAGCTGCAGTGTGGGGATGCTCTAGACCGAGTACTGCCCCCAGTGTCTTCCCACCTCCTCCTCCTGCAGCGGCGGCGGCAGCACTTGGCAGCGGCAACTTGAGACTGCACCGGGACGAGCCCCCAGGGTGGTGCTCCCCGGAGAGCGGGGCTTGGTGCCCCGAGGGGTGTGTGTAGGGTGAGGGCGGCCAGCGGGGACCAGCTGGTGGCCCTGGAAAACCTCCCACACACCCACACCCACACCCCCCTTTTGTGTTGCAGGCTGCCCCTCCAAGAGCAGAGGCAGCGAAAGGAGTCGTGTGCACCGGTCAGCCCCGGGAAGCTGTAGGGACCAGCGAGCAGGCACCACCTCCTGTTCCCCGCTCCAGGTAAGGCAGCGGGAGTGGCGGCACGGCCACCTCGGTGGTGCCTATTTGCTTGAATCCGTCCAGAAGGTTTTCTTCTCGGCACACTTGGGTTTTGGTGGGGGGAGACTGAGACCTGGGAAGGGAGCCCCGGGTGGCCTATTGTGAGCAGTGTAATGAGACCACATGTGCATCTCCTGAGGAAGCGCTTAGCACAACGCCTGGATTCAGAGCCTAGAGTTGTTATGTTGGGCATCCCCCATCTTCTTCTTTCCTTCTCTCCTCCCCTCTCCTCCGCCCCCCACCCTCAATTTCTATCCCTCACCACCTAGGAACAAGATAGAATACAACCTCTGAAAATTAGAATAGGGAAAGCAATTAAACTGAATCAAGGAAGTAGACAAGATGTGCAAGAGGGGAAGCGTCAAGTTTAACTTGATCTCCTCCTTGCAAGAGGCTGTGTCTCTCACTTGATTCCTTCAAATGGAACAAAAATAAACCATCGTTTCAACCCACTTTCAACTGCTTAATTGCTGTTGCTTTTAAGTGCCCACCATTTGACTCTTCCTGTTTCCATCTGTCCTGTAGGGCTATTTGATATTGTCCATCAGTGGTAATGTCTGAACTTGGAGACGCTTTTCCAATAGAGAAAAAAATTAAAAACATTAATTTCCTGAGATCCTTTGGTATGGCCTTTATGTTGAGGAGCAATATAGATAGATAGATGGATATAGATATATGAATGTATATGTATAAAGTTTCAAAACATTTTTAAGTGACACTAGTCCTATCAGGAGGCTTGGGTTTCTACTTTGAGAAAGCTAATCTAGTTAGCTTTGTGTATGTGTTGATTTTGACTTTCTTGAAGATTAACCCTTTAAAATAAAGCAAACATTTAACTTTTATGTTAAAGCTGCATTTGTGTATGAATTATGATTTCATTCTCTCTTTCTGCTGTTTGCATTGTTTCCCAGATATTGAATTCATGTTTTGCCTTATTTTCTTTCAATAAGTATATTTAATAGATGTAAATGTGATGCTTATACAATTCTAGTACTCCATTTAGAAGGCACATGGAAGCTCAGTTGGCCAAGAATTCTCTTGTACTGGAACAAAGTTTAGAAAGTAATGGTAGGAAGATACCCTTAAATTTCAAAAATCTTAATGGGAAAAATGTTTTTGTTCTCATCTCTCATAATACAGAGAAAGATGTCAAAACAACTCTGTGCCCTGGCTGCCTGCATGATAGGTTAAGTGAACAGGACTTGTTGGACAGAACCTTGATGGTAGCCTCAGAGATTTTTAATTCCATCGTCAATGGTATAAGCTTTCCTTTCTTGTTATTCATCAGAGACAGATAAGTGATGGCTGTCAGATGGGAGGAGGTAGAAAGAAGTGCTTAGTTGAATGCAATGGGAAAGCGTTCCGAGTGGATCCTATATGAGCGCAGAGAAATCAGCACATGTTGGTGTCCAGATAAATCTTCCCCTTTGATTTATCAAAGGAAATGCCAAGTCTTACTTTTTTTTTAATGTGTCCACTTGGGATAAGAAAAAGGAGCCTTCTTTCTCAACTCTGCTTGAACTTCCACACTAATCTATGTATCCCAGAAAGTATTATTTTCACTATATATCTTTAGTGTACAAGTTTATACACTGATCTAGAGAAGAGCTGCAATGTAATAGGTGTTATTTTCTAAACTATTTTCCATTTGAGACACTTATCTTTCCTATTTCAGTAGAATTAACCTCAAGTCACAGAAACAAGATCTTCTTTCTAAGGCTTTGACATTTAAATGCCTGTTTTTTTGTTTTTTGTTTTTTCCTTTTTAATGTAATACCTCTGTTGAAAGCTAACTCTAATTTTTAGAGGTGCCACCTTTCAGTTACAAGGACACAGGGACAATCGTCTAATTGCCTCACATGTGTACATCTGAATTAACAAGTTTAGACATGAAGAGAGAAAGGAAACCGACTGCTTTCCATGTGAGCAAATTAAGATTTTACTTGGTTATTTCTCACTGTGTCTTAGGAAAGTTGCAAGTTTGGGCTTGGTTTGTGACATTTATGTTTGAAACTCTTGACAAATGTTAATTATAGTAGTGACATGTAAAAGACATGCACATGAGTCTTGAGTTTTTCACATGCTTACAAAAAAAATTACGCCTTTATATACCGGAAGTCAGAACTAATTCCAATAAATAGTGAGTGGATTGAAATAAGACTTTAAATGATATATTGTAGGAAATTATTGCCCTGTCATCCCATAAAATGCTCTAATATAACAGTTGCATACAACCTTCATCGTTTCTCCTTTTAAAAGGATATCTTACTAAATCATCTTAATGTTTCAGAGCAAATATGGTAATTAGGCTTTAATGTATTTTTATCAGAACTAAAGGTTGCTACTCTACAGGGGAAATCCTAAAATACTAATTTTATAAAATAACACACAATAGAGAATTGTTGCAGAGTAATTTTGAACTTCATTTCATAATGAAGAATATTAGTTATTCTGTCTGGTCAAATTGTCAGATAGTTCTAGTCCAGAAATATGAAAATGGTTATGTTATTAATAATATTTGCATATTAGACTTGGTGCTAACTGAAAATAAAGCTAGAATATAGTAACTTCTCTTAATTGTATTTGCAAAATGAACTAGATGATTAATAAATAAAATGCAGAATATGTTAGATATGAAAGCTAATTTGAACTTGCCTAATGACACCATAGATATAACATCAATTCATCTCCTTTAAGTTCCATATACTAAATCAATTTATACTGAATTCCCAAATTAGGTTTTTACAGCCATCTAATCTTAAAAATCTCACACTTAACATAGACAATTATGTGAGCCTGAAATACTTTGAGCTGTTAAGAGTTCTGGTATGTATAATAGCTAGGAAGAGATACCATTAATTCCAGATTGAAACATCATATATATTTTTTCCTAATAGTAGTGATTAAATTATTTGGGGAAAGGAAAGCAAAAGTAAACAGTGTGATTACATAACAGAGCAAATTTGATCTAATATTACAGAACACCAAGACAAAAGTTAGATTTTCTGGCATAGAATAATGTAGGGGTGGGTTTTACAAGTGTTTTGCTAAAAACTAATGTTTACTAAAATTAAATACCTAAAACATGGTGATTCTAAAAAATTTTCAATGATTTGCTTGTCATGAATACATCTGTATCAGAAGTTTAATATCTGAGATGC